>CM057819.1:90919552-91227052 GCA_030067965.1 Latrodectus elegans
ATAATGCCAACTGATAAACAGACATTTCATAGACACCTTTTCTTTAAATGAAAAATTTTGTTAAAATTTAATAAAATTATTTTTTGATTTTACTCTACTATTGTGATAGTAGAGTAAAATTCAAAATGCAAACTGATTTCGCAATTTTTTGAATGAGAAAAATTCTATTTAAAAAATAAATAATGCATAGACATATTCTCTTATTTTAAGTGATCAGCCCTAAATATTCTATTTCCTAATTTCTGATAATATCTTATAATTTTTTTAATGTAGATGATTATATTTTGATTATTTGAAAATATATTTTTACTAAAAAAGTTTTATCTATAAGCCGTTACTCACACACAGTTTCCTTTTAATATTTCTCTTAAAGTATTTTTTTAAAAGAACCGAGATTTTCCGACATCAAAGATGATTTCTGACAATGATACTTTTTAAATTCAGGAAAAGTGTGTTAAAATATTTTAGCATTTCAAACAAAGTAGTTATGTGAAAAACACTTTTTTGTTGTACAAAGAAAAAAAAATCAGACTAAATTAAAAATATTTAATCATAATTTTTTAAAAATCATTTCAAGATGTAATGTGTATTAGAACTTTTTATCACTGTTGTTTCTTGTAGTAAGCATAAATTTTTTTTAATGCAAGAATCATACTAATCTACTATAAATACATGCGTATTTGATTAACTTGGAATATAAGAAATAAATTTTCAATGATAAAAGTTTTGGTTTTTTAGGAAATTCATTATTTTTATATGGAATAAAAGTTTCTTAATTTTTAAACATTAAAGATTTGAAAAAAAAATGACTATCATTTTTTAAGTATCCACCTTTTACCCACCTTTTATTAATAACATATACTTTAACAAGATTAATTTTAAATGTAAAACTAGATTAATTGCTTACTGATGCTTTTATACAAGCCTTTTTAAACATATTAACCACATTAAAATTTTGTACAGAATATTTCTGCTGTCAGAATATTTCTAATCCTATAACGGATGAGAATAAACAATTCAATTATCTATCGTGCTTTATGCATAAGCCCAATTCAATGGAGATGTCACCCAATTTCTCCTTCATCAATCAATCAATTACCCTCGATGATATATTCACTCAATAAATGCACATATTTATTCCTTTTACTAATTATAAGGTATAAACATTCATAAATTTGTTTACAAACTTCAGAATCTCCAGAGATTTGTATACGTGTAATGATTGTTGGTAATGAGTTAGATAAAATTCACGGATTATAATTATGTATCAAAATAATGGAACTTCTAAGAAGGGATATGATGGTTAAATCAAAGTTACTGGTAGAATTTTTAAGTTTATTATTCCCAAATAAAATATTGAATCTTCTATGTTTGTTAGATACATTTTTTTTTAATTTCAAGTGTTCTATTTTTCTAAAAATGATTGCTTATCGTAGTTATAATTTAGGTAAAAAAATTTTCGTTTTAAAAAATTCTTAAGAATTTCCATATAATGTACATATTTTCTGACTCCTTTCTTTTGCATGTATTATCTTACAAATAATTTTCACTTTAAGCTTTAATTTAGTATTTTGAAAAATATTTCAACTTTTAAAAACGTTTCTCATATTTTTTTTTTGTCTTTAAACATGTTCTTCCCATTTTCAGTTATTTGTAATAAATCCAATATCCATAGCAAGTAGAAATGAAAGTTTTTATCGTGAAATATATTTTTTACTTTTCCAAGAGAAAAATTTTGATATCCTTATAACAATAATCAAAAACTAATATCAGTGTCTAAATAATGATTTTCTACTTTTTTTAATAATGTGCAAAATAGAATAGTATTCTTGACTTTTTTCTAAGAATATATATATATATATATATATATATATATTGCAAGGCCCGCATTACTATATCGAATTTAGTAAAGAATGAATATTGTTTTATCAGCCGAATGAACCAAATACGATAATTAAATAAAATAACACCCACCTTATGAAAATATACTTCAACTATATCTTATTGTGAAGAATATATGAAGTTTTGTTTTAAAATTATTGAAATAATGAGAAGGTATTTAATGTTTTCTAAAGTGTTAAATTCTATAAAATAATACATTAAGCAATCTGATGTAATTTGTAGTTTAAATAAAACTACAAATTACAGCAGATTGCTTAATATATAAAGTTATTGTAGAAGATTGATAAATTTCATTGCATAGTTTTTTAAGAACATCCCTAACAAAGCAATAGTATATTCCGCATTAAATGTATAAGTTAGTAAATCAACTGGAAATTTGTGTTAAATTTTCAGAAACTACAAAGACGAAATATAACCTACATTTCTCTATGTTTATCAGTGGGGGGATCAGAATTATAGTTTTTTAATTCAAAGAAAATAACTGTACTTAGAAATAGTGAGAATTCATGTAGCAATAAAATTTTAATTAAATTGGCTTGGTTGCTATAAGGAGTTTAATATTCAAAAGACTTGTGAAAAATTCATTAAGTCGGACTTTGTCGAGTATTTTTAGTGATAATGATCAATAACCACGAGGAAATCTAAGAAGCTTTACTAACTTTCTATTCATCCAATGTTCAACAGTAGACCAAAGGAATTTCTGAATCTGTTCGCTTTTTCTAATAACGTGTTTCTACTGTTAGATCTTAATGCGTTGATATTCAAGCCATCAAATTTTCCGATTTTAAACAGTGCTTCATTCTCAATATATACTATTTTCATACATACGAACCCTTTTTAATGTTTCTTTTAGTATTAAAACGACACCATTTTCACGGTAATATAATTTTGGAGACCTTAACAGTGCTTTCAGTTTTTGAACATAAGTTTAGTAAAAATACGTAGGTAAATTTTTTTCATGTATTTATAACAAACAGAAAAATTAATATTTCAATATTTTTGAATTTAATTGAAACAAAAAGTGATACTACTGTTTTATCACTTTGATTGTATCCTTAGTAAACAAAAATTTAATATGTTTCTGCATTTTTACGTTTCCTTTATAAACACTCCTTGAGGTAAGGCGTACTTCACAGTTCTTGTATTTGTTGCTGTTGTTGCACCAGCATGCTCTCCTGTTGTTATCTCTGAGTTCGGCTCAATTAGATATAAGAGCCAAGTGGAAGCTTCATAATTTAAAAACAATGGCTAAGTAGAAGCTACTTGGCCAGTCACTCTTGAGGTATCATTACACTTAGAAGACATTACGATAATGAAATATTTAACGTGCCCCAGCCGTTTTTAGCGAACAAGACGGATCTTCGGTAAAGCAAGGATTCAAATGGTGGTTAATATCTATCAAAGATCTAGAATGATACATACCAGATAGAAATTAAAGAGCAATCCATCTATAGCTTTGTCATCATTAGTGTGACTACTTTATCATAACCATTTATTGGAAATGTAGTTTCTACCATGATGAACTTTTACCGATAGAATAGATTACACTTCAGAGATAATACTCGTTCGTTTAGATGAAAAGTTTTCTCACCTAAACAAAATTAGTGAATATCTATAAATCTTGTAAAATATGAACCACCTAAAATGTCGGCATTTTCAATTAAGCATCAATACGAGATTTTATTTTGAAGAATTATGAGTATTGGCCAACTTTAATTTTTTTTCTTTTCTATTCTTAATTATGAGGTAAACTCTGTTTATAAAAAATTTTGAAACTGTACAGACTATCGAATGTCTTCTTAACACAGTATTTTTTTATATTCCATATAAGTTATAGTTCCCATATGAAGTCAATTCAAATCATAAACTAGGAAATAAAATTTTAAAAAATGAGCTTGTTTTTTTGAAAACTTAAAAAAAAATTGTTTTTGCTACTTTTATGTACAATTTTTATATCAGAAAAAGCGTCGAAGTTGTCCCTGCTTCCTCCAAGGAGAGAATATCACGAGTAATAATATATTTCAACTCAAAAAATATAAAAAAAATAATTTAAGAAAATTTTATTATCAATATTGACAAAAAATGGCAGAATATTGAGACGAAAAATGAAACACTTCTGCTTTTTACATAAAGGTACTGGAATTAATCATAACGACCAGCCATAAAAGTAAGAAGATATTTTACACATTTATTATTCATTGAGAAATCCAGAAATTGTGTGAATCGAAAGTCGAAATAAAATATTTAAATCCTATGAATGGTTGCCAAGGAATTAATTTTGAAGAAAGAAATCTATTAATTTTCAAATTTAATTGAAGTATTTTATGTGACAAAAAAATAATAAAAACATATTCATTTCCTCTCATTTTGTTCAATTAAATTTTTTTATTCCATTGCATATTTGATAGTAATATTATTTATGAAATGATTTGAAATTAATAGACTAAAAATTTTTATGACATAAGCTGAATGTTGTGTGTAAAATTTGATTATAGATAATTTTTATTACCTCTCTTAAGATTTATAATAGTAATATCCTATTCATTACTATTTTTATGATTATTTAAAAATTTTTATGACATAAGCTGAATGTTGTGTATAAAATTTAATTATAGATAATTTTTATTACCTCTCTTAAGATTTATAATAGTAATATCCTATTTATTACTAAATCTGGTCATGAAAATATTTAGTCCAGATATTTTTTGTTATACTAAATATTTAGCAATTAAATTTTAATAATACAGAATTTAATTTCTACTTGCTGTTTAAGTAACGATGGCATAAAATGAAGTTAGATAACTACTATTTGATAACGCAGCCGCAATAGAATTGAAGGATTCTTCAATAGATCCTTTTGATCCCCTCGGAAGGTAATCAGTACGGATCGCAGCCTTTAATTAAGCCCATTGCTTTCAGATTTGGTCGCGAGAGGTCACTTTTCTGAAAAGGGAAAACTATTCTTAGAACAACAGCACAAAAGCGGTGATGATTCATCCAATTTTGTAAGTCCATCCTCATGTATTCTGTACTAAATGGTAGAGGTAAGAATTCCCATCATCTACTGAAAAGTTTATTTATACTTTCGAGTAGAATTAGTAGATTAAGGAGGAAAAGAGCTCGACAGATAATGGGAGATAATAATTGTTGTGCTCAATAGACAGGAGGATCTATGCTCGAACATTTAGTAGAGTGATGATTTGAAATTATTCTACTTCAATGAAATTCTTATTGAGATCTCGTTTATAGGAATTTTGTGACGCAATAGATTAAGACTTTATTGAGGCAAGATTTACTATAAATTAGGGAACTAAAGTGCCTCACATTTGGCTTGTTCTAGTGTTACAACATTGTAAATCAGGAATTTCATCAGTGATTGTTCATTGCATATATATATATATATATATATATATATATATATATATATTATTCACTTTTTTATTATGTAATAAATATACCATTATTTCTGTTTATAATATGTCTAAAATTCTCATTTGTTTAAAACTTAAATTATGTAGCAGATTATTTATTATGAGTAGGGAAATTAATTCTATAAATATACAGTAAATTTAAAAATAAAAAATTAAATAGGGATTTCGTGAATTAATCAGCATTAGAAAATAATAGTTCAGAGGATTAAAAATAGATATTAGTTTTGCACTTATTAACATTTTTCTCATAGCAAGCGCTTTAAATATGAATAATTTCTTTAAAGCGTTTATTTATTTGAATTGGTTTCTATATTTACTTCTTTTATCCTCATCTTTTTTCAAATTAATAAGAAAAATAATTTTTATATTCATTTTCTTATTAATTTCAAGCAATGGGTAATATGTGAAGGGTAATGAATTTATACAATATTTGGACATTCAATTATTATTGAATGGTCTTAATTTCGGTGTAAGAATTAATTGACTTATTTAAAGAATGTGGTATTATTACTATTTTCTGATTTTTGAATGAACAGAATATTAGGTATTTAGTAACTGGATAAATCTTTTATACTCTACGAATTAAGTTTGCCCAATAACCTAATATATCCCTTACTTTTTTGTATAATTTGTGAGCTTTTTAGAGTTAAGTATGTTCTTTCTATTGCTGTATTACAGATGAATTTGAAATGTGCCTAAATTATAAAAAGTTTACTTACATTTAGGTCAAAATATATAAAATGTATGAATATTCTTTATTAAACTTCATTTCATTTTACTGTCTAAAATCTTATATATCAATTACTGAATGAGGAACAAATCAACTGAATTTATTTAAGCGTCATAACTCAACAAAAATAAATTAAACAATAGATTTTTATTCGATATCGCAGTAAAATTTCATACTCATAAGTATGAAATTTTACTACGATATCGAACAAAAATCTTTCATTGATTGTGTAGTTCGAGTTTAAACTTATTTATTCCCATTATATTTTTATGATCATCCCTTTTTTAGATAAATTTTCATCTATTATATGTATTTAGAATAATCTTTTAATAAATGAATAATAAATTCCTTTTTTTATCATATTTCTTCCATAATTTCAATTCTATACTTTGAAATCAAACTATAAGTTAACATTGATGATTCAATAAAATTATCTTTAATTATACGATTTTTAAGAAATAGCAATTACTTCTTTTACTGCCCGTTGAAATTTTGATGGCTGATAAATTTCCATTCATAAAAATATTAATTAAATCTTTCATTAGCAGACTACCTCATTAATGAACACAAAAATGCACCATATCATTATGAATGTTTAATACTTTACAGAAAACAAAAGGACACAAGACTTAAAAGAATATATTTCAATAGGTTCTTTTCCAATCAACCACATGCATTTGATTGGGAATCATGAAGGTATTTCTTTATATGCAAATTAAAATCCTCTTTTGAATGAGAGAAATAATTGTACATTTCTAAAAAGAAAAGTAAAGAAAATAAGGAAGTTATTGGAAGTTTTATTCATATATTTATAATTACTAAATACATGCCAAATTTCCTAGCTAGAAATTAATTTTATAGGATTGTATACATTTTTAAGCAGACTTACTTCCTTAAAACATTCAAGATTACTACCATTCCAATAAATTAATAAATATATGTTAGAAATATTGATATGCTTATTGTCTGAGCTCAATAAGTGATTGTTAGTATAATACTGCAACCATTAATATTTATAAATAGGAATTAATTCCTTAAAATTTCTATATATTAATTTTTCCCTGATTTAAGATGTACCTCAACTCAACGAAAAACTTTTAATAGTTGATTTATTTTCGGGGATAATAATTATTTGTTAATAAGAACAAGTATTTTCCTCTCTTCAGTGTACAACACTGCTCAGTGAAGTGATTATAATCAGTCATTATATCAAATATTTTTAAGGAATTTTAAGAAGAAACAATACTTCGCCTTTGAAAGGTAAGAGTTCAATATTAATACATTTTTTAAATCTTGGTTTTCCAATGGAGCTATATAATGCGAGCCTTCTAGTTGGGGTGTTTGTTCCATCATATTTCAAACGCAATTGACTGAAAAATTTCGGAGATAACATACTTTAATTATTCAAAAACCTAAATCTATCCTTGAAAATGTATATCTGAGAATCCTGAATGACCTCTTCAATAGAAAAAAATAATACTCATTGATAGAAAAAATGAGCCATTTAAAAAAAAACCAATATTATGTAAAAATGCATTGTTATTGCACCTGATTTGAAATATAAATGATTTCCAATAGTTTTCTGGAAACAATATAATATGTTAATTTGTTCCTCTGAAATATGAATCACGAACTAAAATCCACAATGGTTGTATTTGTATTGGCAGTATGTAACATATAGTTGAAAACTGAAATTGGTGACTATATATCTCAATGTTAAGAACCGGTTCACTTTCTGGTTTAGAGGAAAATATTCATGTAGAAAGATACAAGAAATGGTTTTTTAATACCTGAGTAGTATTAAAAAACCATTTCATAATCTTTCAGTTGCTTGAAGGAATAGTATATGAAATGTTCTATATCCATATATAAATAATACAGAAAATTTTTTGTATGTAAATATATTCAATGAATATTTACTAGCAATAAATATTTATATTTTTGTATTTCCAATATTTGTAATTTGAAATCGTTTTTAGCATATGATGAGTTTATTATATTTTTAATTCACTAAGAAATCTCATTTATAATATATATTGATAATGTTCAATATTAATTTACATTATACAAATAATATGATGTCATTCACAAAATAATACAAATCACCACATAATGTACATAATATCTAAAATGCCACACAAGCATTATTAATAAGAACATTAATAACAATTCAGGCTCATAATTATGAGGGTTTTATATATTATTTTAATAGATGAAGTTTTAAGTTGCACAGGAAAGTGTGACAGACTGCAAAAATTAGGAGATGTATTGCAGTATATATATATATATATATATATATATATATATATATATATATATATATATATATACATATTTACGAATATAACTATTTTACGAAGTATAATAATACGCGGTTACGGGTACAAATTTAAAACTGTTCTATTCAAGGTAGGAAGAAAATATTTCACATTTTCCCCAGCAAAAATAAATATGAATGAAATCATTTAAACATTTATTGAAATCCATTTCGTTTCTTGTTTGGAGATCCTATCATCAGTAACAGATGGTAAATTACTCTTCCGAGTGAATCTTCGGTAAAACTCGTTAGTTGAAGAAATTCACGCGAGAATTAATATTCTTTTCCACAATCACACCCATCCCGGCATTATTAGTTGAAATCTCGCAAATATATTTTAGCGGAAATGTTCAATTATTTTTCCCTCGAATCTTGAGCAGGATTTTGCTTCTTCGATTGCTTGTGTGGTGAGGTTTATTCGGTGAAATTAAATGGAAAATGTTTGAATAACAAATCTCGTATTGCTTCGTTGATCAGGCGAGCAAGATTTCTGTCCTTTTTCAATTTTAATCAAGAACATCAAGACAATCAAAAATGTTCGGCACTAGTAATGAAATATTTTCTCGAAATGTATGTCATTTAAGATGTAAAAATTCGGCATTTTTAAGAAAGAACACAATTCAGTATTAATAAATTATTATGCAAATTATCATATAATTATCCATATTTTCATTATTATTTATATTTTAGACTATTCATATAAAAAATATTGCTTACTTTTAAATACAAACCAATGAAAATAACTCGTTTTTTTTGTAAGTTTATCGAATAATGGAAAATAAATTTGAAGAAGAATTTTCAAAGAGTGTAGAGTCAGAATTGCACTGCAATGAATGATAGCAATGGTTTAAGTTGTCTTTCAAAAAAGTTCAGTTATAATACTGATTATTAAAATGATAACATAATGCCAAATATAATAAGTAAAACTGAAAAGCATAAAATTTTAATTTTTAACTATAAAATGTTTTTTATGGCTGATTACTTACCAAACAAGTTCCCCCATTTTGTGAGAGTCTTGCTTGACGTTAGTGCCATTTCAATTTGTGCTCGGTATTTTTTACTCAAAACTGTAATTTCATTTAAATATTTTTAATATATTTTCCATTTAAACTAACTTTGAATAACGATTTATTCTGTTGCCAAGAAACGGTAACGTTTCACAACAGAAGTTTGAGACCTAATTTTAGTAATAAATGAATTAACAAATTGAGTTTCTATCTTCATACGATGGTTTAAATATTTGAACTCCCAATTTTCCAATATTTGCAAAAATCATAACCATATTACGTATATTTAAATAAAAAAGCTTTAGTGTAGTGTTAAGTTCTGTTTATATATAATCTTATTTGTATTTTTTGTGATGGATAATTTCTAGCGGTGAAGCTGTAATTATGCATTTAGGCTTTAATTTCATGAGTTTTTATTACAAGATGTGCTTTCACAGCATGATAGATTGGAAAAAGTTTCACATCAGGATAGTTTTAAGCTTTTCAGGTTCAGTAAAAGTATTGGCAAAAAGAAAATGCAAAAGTAATCATATTAATTTAAGATACATAGAATAAATAACAATAAGAAAAATAATTGAACATAAATATGAAAAATTAGAAAATATTCCGATAAAATGCTTCAAAGCGTTAAGTAATTTTTCTTTCCTTGAAGATTATTTTGAAGTCATTGAAATATCACACAGAAATTGGTTCTAAGACAATAAAAGTAAAGTAAGAAGAAATTAATTCTAAAATATAATTCTCCTTTTTACTATCTAATTTATAAATACAGGGTGACAACATTACACTGTTGACAAAATTGTACTGCTCTTGATTGGTTTAATTCATGTCCACTACTTTTTATAATAATTTCATTTGCTTAAGAGATCTTAATGTCAGTAAAACAAATAGATAGTTTTTATTTCCATGTTTGAAATAATATTCGAAACCAACGACAGTAAATAATATATATATTTTTTGAGATTGAAATAAAGCAAATTCAGAAAGCTGAATATCCACAAAAAACGATATCACGGACTATAAAATGATTCTTGGAGCTTGGCCATAATGGTGATAGACCCTGAAAATCCAAAAAAAGAATTGTGAATACAAATGAAAAAAAAAAATTCACAAAATTATCAAAATAAATGAACTAACCGAAATCCAAGAAACTCAATGAGAAAAATAGATCAAGAAATAGGGGTTAACAGAGAATCAGTTAGACATATTGCAAAAGAAGAACTTGGATTTGAGCCATATAAATTTCAAAAAGCACAGAAACTAACTGAGCAAAATAAGCATACACGGTTGAAAAGATGTCGAGCTTTCCTTCGAAAGTCCACAAAAGGTGCATGGAAATATTTCATCTTCATGGATGAAAAACTTTTCACAATTAAACAATCCTATAATCGACAATGACCGTTATTGGTCATCTGATCCTCCAGGAACTTCCACAAGAGTAGAACGTTAGCAAAAATAGTGGTTTGGGGAAGTAATATAGAAAAACTCCTTTGGTTTTCATAAATCAAGGCGTCAAAATGAACATGTGCTGCAATGAGATTTTACTTCTTTGGGCCAAAAAACATTTCTAAAATAGCATCTGGGCTCTTCAACAAGATTCTGTCTATTCTCATAAAGCAAAAGCAATACAAAACTGGTGTCAAGCAAATCTACCAGATTTCATAGCTGTTCGAATGTGGCCCTCCTATTCACCTGACTTATACCCAATGGATTATAGTATTTGATCTTTCTGCAATCAAGAGTATGTTCTAGGCCACATCGAAGTTTGGAATGCCTAAAGGCTGCTCTTAAGATAGAATAGTCTAAATTTACGTCTGATGAACCTTGGCCCATTGCAAAAAATTTTACGCGAGGCTGAAGGCTCGCTCTGTATCTATGTCTAAGGGGGACAATTTGAAAATACTTAAATATGTTGTATCTAAGCAACAAATGACCTAAGTAAAATTAGTTTTTTGGAAATAAATTCTATGTTTTTAGTTTAATACAATATTTTTTTGTCAACAGGATAAAGTTGTCACCCTGTAGAATGTTTTTTTATTTATTTTTCTGTTAATAATTTTTATATTTAATCAGTATGAAAATTTTATTTGATGAAAATAAATTCATGTTATTTAGAGAATAATATTTATTTTATGAAAATTGTATTTTAATTTTATTAAGAATATTCAAATGAAAATATTAGATTTCAAATCGATAAAAGCAAGTTAATAATTATTGAACAAAATGTAATCCGTTATTTCAGTATAAAATTCATTTTTTAATAATTGTATTTAAAAATAAATACTTTTTCGTTTTGCTTAATAATATCATTAATTATGAAAAAGTTATTAATAATTTATATTATTAATTAGTATCTATATTAGAAAAAAATTACTTTTTGTCCTTCCCAATATTTATATTTTATAATAAATCGAATATCAAGATTTAAAATAAATGACATCAGATTTCTCTACATTATGGTTTTTATTATCACTTTGGAATTATATCATAGATGTTTTTTTAATTTTGTAAATATAGCAGTTTTATTCATTTGTTGCTTGATTAATAAAATATAATATAGAAATATGACTACGAAAAGGCGCAATTTACATTTATTTTTTATATATAAATCTATAAAAATAAAATGCAAACTTCAAATTTTCTTAAAATTTACAAATTTTCTGTCTATATATATTTACTTAATAAGCACACAAATAGATATTTATTATTATATAATTTATTATAAATTTTATTTTAAATGTACGTGTATCTTAAATATATTTATATATATATATAGTTAGTGGAAAATTATTTTGGAAATAATTTTAACTAATATAAAGCTTGTAACTTTAGTTTGTGGTGTTTAACACATCTCTCATCTGAAGTTTTAAATAATAATGTTTAGCGAATATATTTTTGAAAATTCCCTAATTTACAAATTCTAAAGTAATTATCTTAAATTACCTGGCTAACGAAAAGAAGGTGTAATCTATTTTTGGTTCAAATATTAGAGCAGACAATCTTTTACTGATACCATTAAAATATCCAATAACGAAATCGATGATTAGGATAAAGACATTTATTAGCATTCTATTTGCCGGTGGAATTAATGATAATATTCGTGTTTCCGCATTGGTGAAAGTAGAAACATAAGTTCCAAGTCAGAACGCTCTAATAAATTGGAGGAAGCGTGACTATAAATTGACAAAAGCTTGATTCATACTACAAATTCAACTTTAGAAATGAAATTCCCAAAATCCTGAGCATAAATACTAAATATTATCCTCAAGATGAAAATATTCTTGCAAGCACATGCAACTTAAATTACATATTTAGAAATCTACTCTTAGTACCTACAATACCAATAGATGTTAAATAAACTTTAGTTGTATAACTGGCAACAGAAATCAAAAATCTCATCACTGGTGGTCCGAAGAAAAATTATTAGAATTTTTATAAATTGAAAAAAATTAAGAAAATATAAATTAACTAATGATAACTACAGATGAGTGTCTTTTGGATTACCCAGAAATCTTGATAACATTTGAAGATACATTTTTTCAAAAGGATTAATTATTTAAAAAGCAGGCTAAGAAAATTAAAAGTATTTTTATGATTGTTCACATAAAAATATTGTTATTAGAAACTAAGGAATATATATTGATTCCTCCTAGTTAAATGAATTTTGATTAAAATATTGCATACGATTAGATGGCAAAAATCAGGTGAAAAAGATTTCCTATGTATAATAAGAAATACAACCGAATAATAAGAGAGTAAACAAGAAGGTAATCATGTAATAAAAAAATTTTTTCAAACCAAATAAATGAATGAAAATTTGAAAATCAGTGTAAAATAGTCCAGAGGGAACTTCTCACTATATAGATCTTTGTGGTTATCCTCACATATTGCCCATAATTGCTTTTAATGATGTCAAGATAAAGACACTCTCTTGGGCCAGATTTCATTAGGAAAATGGATTCAATATTAAATTATCAAAATAATTATTGGTTCTACAAAAACATTTCAGAAAAATGTTATTCATTTATTAAGCAAACTAAAATTCAAACTTGTCAAAACCAAAGCAAGATTACCAGCACATATTTTCTATTCAAATGAATTTGAACGATAAATTTAGAAAACTGAATTCAAATAGGTATTTATCCAAGTGGAGCATCAACTTAATCTATCAAACATTATATTTATATTGAGCTATTCCCCTGATATCCACACATTATATATATTTTTATTGACTACTGCCTCCCCCCCCAAAAAAAAATCCATAAGAAAGAACTATATTCGCTCTTTAAATTATCTATTGTAAAAGATAGCATTTTTTCATGTTCAGCACTGTTACCTTAACTATTTTATTAAAAAATTACTGACAATTCTAGAAGAAAATCGAACACGTACCTCAAATCATACATAATGTTCCCTAGCAAAATGTTGAGAAATTTTCTTTAATGCTTATTATTGATTTCACATCTGGAGATTGCATCAAAAACAAGAACCTATTTATAAGTTAAAGACAAAATAGTCTTCATCTGTCTATTTAGAGGCTTTTCATTTTACTCTATACGTTTTCGCCTTTTGGATTCAATAATCTCTTCCACATCCTAAAGCTTATTGACAGTATTCTTAAATTTTCATAAGATAAACATCCCAGCTTATTAGAGAACATCACTATATTTTGCAGATTGAATTATTTGAGATTGCAATTAGTTTCTCAATTAAAAATTCCTAGTGCATGGAAATATTTAAGGTACTATATAAAAACATTTGAAATTGAATAGAAAGTCGGCAAAAAGTCAAGATTCAACTCATTATTTTAAATATCATTAATTTATTTTGTTTAAAAAATGTAAACTTCATTAAAATTTTAAACAGTTTCATAAAAATTTATTTACTGGCTATTTTATTGTAATGCAAATAATTATCCATATTATCTGTATATATATATATATATATATATATATATATATATATATATATATATATATATATATATATATATATATATATGTATATATGTAACAGCTTAAAATATTTCGATGTATTTACGATGTATTTATCAAAAACTGAAGAAATATTTTCTGTTAATATTAGTTAATTTTTAACTTATTTTAATATTAAAAAAAATGGTTATTAATACTTAAAGAATCTAAAAATACAATTTTATAGTAAAAACCTTAAAAATTTATTTTTTGAATGTTAAACAAAAAATGTTTAAATCTTGAACAGAATGCTGATGACGTGAATATGTGCATTAAAATGTAAAAAATATTTGCAAATACTCTTGACTTACTTTACTATCATAATGAGACATTTAAATTTTAATCACATATAACACTTGCTATTTGATAATTATAGGTTGACGTTTGTTGTTTCTGAATGTGAAACTGTTCTACCATACTATTCTAATGAATAAAACGAAAATTTTCTTAAAATAAGAATTTCTATTTTCTATCATTGCCAGTTGATGTATCGTAACACTTAAAATACTTTTTACTAGGCCATCAAAGAGGTAACTTTTACATTTTCAAAATGCTTACGATTATTTCTTTTCAAAAATTTAAAATCACGCATTTATTTTAAGTATTAAAGGATATATAATTGCTGGATTTTAATTTCAAATTATCGCATTAATTTTAATACGCGTACTTTTTATTGGTATCATACATGAGGCCTCAAGTCATTGTCTCGTGGGTATCACGTTTTGTTTATTTATGTAAGATAAGCAATGCCAATCTTGATTTGAAATTCATAATGACAAAATTATAAAAACTGTACACAGTTTTTTTATACGTTATAAATCAAAAATTAAGTTTCATAGAAAATTTAAATTTGCATTTATCAACTTCAAATATTGCTTAAAAAGATCTCTTAATAGCTAAACTTCCTCCAAATAGATTTATACAATTGTTTTAAGGATTTAATTCGCATCTTTCTTTAGAAATGCTATCTTAAAAAATATTGTCAGAAGTAATTAAATCTTATGCAATTAAGAAAAATCTAACAAATTAAATATTTATTCCTATTTAAATTCTTGCATATTATAAATATAAAAATTGTGATTTATTTTTCTCGCTAAAGAAGCACTTTATTTAATACTGCCAAGTATACTCAGTAAAACCCCAAAACATAATTATAAAACAAATATTTATACAAATAGCTTTTATTAATCAAATAAAGTCATGAGACATTGGATCCAAAATGCTTTTTTTTTCTATTTTAAGAAGAAAGGTTTAATGAAGTAAAAACTTTTCTTCCATTTATAATTTTTCGCAATTTTTTTTGCCTTTATTTAATTAAATATAAATGATTAAAAATAGAGCTTATGCACGAATTGCATAAAAACAGCTGCTTGATCGTTAATCGTCCAAAATAAATAATTTTGAAAAATATAATAATGATTAAAAACATGCAATCGAAAAATATTTGCTAAATTATTTTTTCCCAGATAAACATTTGGAGATTTAATAAGCAAATTATTTGAGTTCTCAAGAGCACTACGAAAACAATCAGATTTACAATTATTTGCTTCGATAATTTTATTTAGAGTTTAAGATATAAATGATTATAAAACATTTTATATTTCTAGATGATATGTTATGTTTAATACTTTTTCATCCAAATTATATGTTAACTATGTTATTTTAACAGAATATTATTTAAATGTATTTATGAATATTGCTTTTTATAACATATATAGATTATTAGTTTCTTTATACTTTTTTATGTTACAATATTTTTATAGTTTATTATAATTTAATCACACGTTATTATTTTTCAAATTTTTTGTCTTTTATAATTCATTGCTAAAGATATATAAATATATTTGTGATGTTATTAAATATGAAATAATTGTTTTTTTTTCAATCATTAATATCATTTTACCACTTTTTATATTATTCTATAATTTAAAAATTAAATCATTTATTACTATTTTCGAAGTACTTAATAATATCAGTATTACTTAGTTACCACTTTGTATAACTTACTAAGTGGTGACTAAGTAATATTGATATTATTGACTACCATATAAATAATTTTATTTAATATTTATATGGTAGTCTTAGTATGTGACTAATAATGTTAATAGTACTTAGTAACTACTTAAATTCCTAACTACCAAAGAATGTCTTATATAACAGGTTACGTTCACATATTGCAAGGGAGAAAACCTGAAAAACTCCAAAGCACCAATCTCAATAGACAGGCATGCATCTTCTGCAATTTAATAGTGGATAAAATCAATCTTAGGAGCTTCCACTTCGAAGAGTGTGATCTTACCAATAGAACAGGATGTGCTTATAATAGTATAAGATCACATTCTTCTCAAGTAATTTTTGTGGATAAAAATTATCCTGATCATATATACTTTATCCTGATCATATATACTTGTGAAAAGCACATTATTTATCTTATTTCCCATTTAGACAATGATAGGCTAAATTTAACTATTGATGCATTTCTGTTGGCATAAATAATTCTATGCGTATCATTCTAAATTACTATGAGTCTTTTACTTCCGAGAATTTTACTTAGCAATTATGTGATGTTATTCATTTAGATTTGTCCAATAGAAAATTCTATCTCGTTATAACTTGCCCATAATTGTCATTTTAATTTATATTGATAAAACTTAAAAGCCGATTAGAATGAAGGAACTGTCGGAGGTTTTGATGTAGCTAAATCTATCATGCTTCGTGGTATGTTGGTTGTAGGAAATTCAAAATTGCTGAATTTGAGTCAAGCCAAAAGTAGACTATAAACTACTACTTTTTATATGGTTGGTACTATGAATACTTATAACTATAAAGTTACATCAAAACTGAAATTCCAGCATGCATTTGGACTATCTAAAGAAGAAAAAAAGAAAAGAAAAATATCAAATGCAAATTTATTTGCTTCAGCTGGAGGAAAAAAAAAAACAATACGTGTGTATTATTCAATGTGTTCTTTTGATTTGCATAATGACTCTTAATACGTGTGTTTATTCAAAAAAATAGAACCAAATGCAAATTATCTTATCATTAACACAACTATGAAATAGGTAATATTCTTATATCGAAAGGAATCGGGACATATTAGTGTAAAAATATAGATGTGTGTGTGTTTGCAAATGAGTAAATTTTCTTTTTTTATCACTAGTGTGTATTTGCTTATGGTAACTTTCTCAATGCAAAATTTAATTTGAAGGAAGTGTTATTACAAATAAATATATTATGAAGAAAAATTCCATGCATTTATATTAAGATATTTTAAAAATAGGAATACATTTCCCAAATTATATAAATTTTGATTGTTTTATTTATAAACATTGTCTTAAATTTGCCATATTTTGGATTAAAATTATTCAAATGCAAATTTTTTCTCAAGCATCATATAAAGGTTTTATGAAATTTATTATGAACAAAACAGATGGATAAGCAAAAAAAAAAAAAAAAATAAGGAAAGTATTGTTATTACAAAGTAAAGGTATTCTCCAAAATATATGTAAAATGTGTAAACATCTCGTAATAAAAAACAAATTCTTACACATATTACGAAGAATTATAATTAACAAATAAAAGCAAGGAAGTAAAATTTTATCATAAATTCAAAATCCAAAAATGCTTTACAATTTTAACCACGCCTATGTTGGAGATATGAAACCAATCACAACGATGCAAGGGGATTAATAGTACTTATATACAAGACAACAAATATCTGGAAAAGAGGTTAGATCGGTTATAATACAATAATGGAAGCTTATAAAGATTTGAGTGGTTTTGAATCTATTGTTATAATTGGCGAAAGAAAGACACAATATTCTCTCCAAAGTAATAATGAAATTTGAATTTTCATGAGAAATTTTTTCACGAATGCATTGTAACTATTGATTATTCGGTAAAACATTAAATATCAGAATACTGTAAGGCCAGAAAAATTTATATTGAGAAGGACGTATCATCATAAACTGCCAAGAATTCTTAAATGAGATAAACATGCAACACTTTTTGAAATTGATGAGGATTCAGTTTCGAAGACATAAACCCATATGCGTGCCATTATTGTTTGCATTAATCCAAAAGTTTACGTCTCATTTGGAGTCGCCATTACACTCATTGAACTATTAATGACTACTAAATATGTTGTGTTTGATAAACTCCGTTTTAAATTGCCTCGGAGATATGTACGAAAGAAAGAAGAGAAAAAAAATTCATAAAAATCTATGGATTCAACGTGTCAATTGAGGACTACTCAAACTGGCTGAAACTTTGTGAAGATATGTGCTTCTTTCTTGATATAGAACTTTTGATACCTCTGTAGACAAATCTGATAAGGTACAGATTCTTCTGTAGACGTCTCAAGAATCCCATATCACATTATCCTGTTTAATCATCTATGTATATTCATGTCCTTTGTAGATTCTAATAGATTTGGATATTGCTTGAGATTAATGCAATTATCTTTACTTTCAAGATTGTTTCCGAGGGGCTTCATTCATCTGAGTTTAGACTTTTCTATTACCTACTTAAATTTCTAGATATGAATATTATTCAATATATCTTAAAGTTGCTTACATTCTTCTGATTAAAAAAATCTTCATCTCCTCTCTTGGATTTGTAGATTGCCCAGCGGAATTTATACTGCGCTATAACTCTAGAATAACCTTTAAATATTAATTGAATTCAGGATACGTCGTATTGGGGAACTTTTACGATGACCTTGTTCGGTATTATGTAAATACACTAATTTTTTTCACATTTAAGTGGGGAATATATTTGAATTTTCTACAATATGTGGAAGTATTATTTTATGTAATTAACATAATATTCTCAAGTATGATAGAAATTTAATATTGTGAAAGGCATAGTAAGAAATTATTTTTCCTTACACATAGTAAATATTATATATTAAGAAATATTTCCTGTGTGTGATGAAGGATTTGCAAATTATATTTTGTTGGGATAAACCTTTTTTACATATAAATACTATTGCTCTTTGTATTCTGATTTTTCCTTTTTGTTTTACAAGTTAATTGTTATATAAAATGCTTCATTTTTTTACCATGCTTAGAAATTGAATTGTCAATCAATAAACTAATAATCAGAAAATAATAGTTACAATAATCGCTCATTTCATATTATTTTTTTATTTTCTTAAATAAACAACGTTGGTCAACTTTTCCTATATTTGCGAAAATAAGCCAATAAACAATAAAAATATGTATGTTCAGATCGTTATAATATTTCTAATTAAAAAAAAAGAAACATTGATCTTAATAACTAATTATCTATTCATAAATTGATGCTTGTGTTGGGATTAACGCATCTTATTTTATTTAAATCAGCTTGAATATTTTGCCTTTAATTAAAGGTATCAAACTATTTTGAAGTATTGTTTATATCATACAAATAAGTTTATTTAAAATACCAAAGACAATTGTTTTTAATTAATAGTTAAATTAATTTATATTTTTCAATAACATTAAGATTTAGAATATATTTTTAAAATTTTTAATTTTTTGTGTATTTTTTGAACAGACACAATATTTTCGAGCATCAATAATGCACAAAACCTATTCATAACAGATAAAAACTGAGAAAATTTAAAATTGATGGAGTAGAAGGACTTGTAATGCAGTCTATGATAAAAAGAAGGAACGAGCGTTTTGGTGACCTCAGCATTAAAGGACGAAATATTTTCGTCATTTTCCTTAGATAAAATTTTTTTATAATTAAAGGACTTATGATACCTCTTTAACTGTTAATGTTGATATTTATTTAAATTTAAGGCATCTTTAGATAAGATATCAGATATTTCACATTTTCATAGAACTGCATATAAACAAAATAGATATCGTGCCGATTTCTTAGGAAACTAACAATTAATCAGGATTTTTCTAGTATTGTGTTACTTATGCTTTATTGATCATTTCTACGCAAAGTAATGTAGTATTTTTACGATATACAGTTTTTGTTAAAATATCAGATAGTTTGAAATCGAAGAAATTATAGCACTCCAAAAAATGCGCAATCATTGAAAACATTATTAATATAGAGAACCTTTTCTAAAAATATATTTATTAATTTAATAATAGATATTTATTCGTTAGAGATATTTATTAATAAAACGCAAATTTAATTTAAAATTAAAATAGAAGAGCAGATTCATAACTTAAAATGTAAATAAATAATTTTTTTAAATTTTTAGTGAATTTTTTAACTAGTAATACTATATAAGCTCTTTTATGAAGTAAACTAGATCTGAAATAATTTTAAAAATCGAGACTTCCTTGGAAATCTTGCTTCCTATTAAAAAGGAAACAAAAACTTATATTTTCTCACTGCTTATCGAGAATTTGATTACTATCGAAAATTTTTTTTTATTTTAAATTGCTGAAAATAATGTCCAATTTTAAGTAAATCTGATGGGCGAGAAACGCATATGAAATATACGAGGAACGTTTATTTTCCAATACAGATATAAAAGATAAGGCTAAGTAAATATTAATTTTTCAAATATGAAATATTTCTCGAAATTACAGTAAAGTCACAAAATATTTACAATTTTACTAAGACCTTTGTATAAATATTTCTGAAATTATATACATAATATTAAAAATTTTCAATTGAAGTAAAATTTAAGAAAGATATTAACCAGAAAATAGAATTGAAAAGGTGTTAAATGTACCGTTACAAATTATAAATGTTAAAAACACCTAATGAACTTTAGTAAAATAAAATCTTAATTAAACAACTTAATCATGTAAAACTATAAAATAAAAATTGCATAAAAATATGACTAATGAAATTTACACTCTTTCTAAAACATTAAAAGTCAATTATTTTTTGAAGTGTGTTTGTTTTCATTTCGTAAAATGCAAAGAAAACATCATTTACATCAATTAAGTTGAAAAAATTACAATTTACTTAGGTATTTAAAAGCGTACTTTTTTGAAATAGGAAGGAAAAGTTTTAAATACAAATTAAGCTTGTGTGTGATCATTTATTATATTTTAAAGAAGTCATTTTAATTAGCTTCAGGCCTTAAGGTGTATCTAAAATACGTTAATTGTATTTAAATATTTTAGAATTTAATTTTTTAATATTATATAAGAATATTCAAAATTCCAAATTAATGAATTCCGCTTAGTAAATTTTATAAAAGGTTTAATTCTGAAGTTTAAATAATTTTATTCATTCAAAGTTATGTAATTATTATGTAAATTTTTTTTCACTATTTGCAAGCTTTTCTAACATACTTTTGTTAGGATTTAAACTGTTGAAAGAATAATAATTTTAAATACATTATCTTTAAAAATAACTTGTTCATAAAGGTATAGGGCTTATTTTTCTCCACTTTTTATATCAAAGATGGAATACAGCGAAGAGTAAATTCTATTAGAATGATAATCACTCAAGGAAAATTATTTCGTAAATACGCTTATTAATCTAATTAATTTGCATATGGAAATAAATATTATAGAAGTAAAGGTAATGAAGAATTCTAATATTCTTATATTAAAAAGGATAAAAGAGCTATAGCTACACACTATGACAAATACTTTTTTAGAATATCAATGAATTAAAAACTACTAATTTTCGTTACGTTCATGGCAGAGAGCAATGTTTTTTTCCCCGATTCTAATAAATGAAATTAGATTAGTCACAGTTCATAAATTGAGTTTGTTATAAAAAAATATTGAAAAATAGAACAAGATAGTGTATTATTAAGTTTTTTGTAATATGTTGATTGTCTGGATATCTAAAATTAACAAGAATGAAATACAGAAATAAAGTTTTGAATAGTAATTGCCATTTTCCTAAAACGTAGCTAACAATAATACTCTCTTCTTTTTCTAAATATTTAAATATTGTTTTAATTTAAGAAAAAAGTATCTGCTTGACATAAAAACAAATATATTTTTTTCTAATTGAATTGCTTTTTAAACCTTTTCTAGCTCTTTATTCTTGACAACTTTCTTCACAAAGATTTATTCAGTTATTTAATTCTAATATTAAAAATAAAATATCAGCTATTTCTATTACTTTATCTGAATATTAACTATGAAATATTTGACTTAAAAAAGAAGTATTCAGGATTTTATTAATATAACAAAATATTATCTATTATAATAAAATATATAATATTTACTTTAACTTTACTAAAAAAGTAATACTCATTGTTTAATACTAAATTTCTGATAAGTTAATTATGAGTTAAAATAAAAATGTTTTATATATTTATTCAATGTTTAATATAAATAATTAATTTTAGAAAGTCTTGCAATTTGAAATGTCTGCGGAATGTTTCAGCTAAAATAGAACATATATAATGTTTTTCCCACTAAATGTGTACAATAGTATTCTAATATCATATTTTCTTAGAATACATTTCCATGACATATATAAAGTAACTTAGCGAATATTGTATAAAACATGTAAACAACCTGTAAGATAGTGATTAATCAAAACGTAAAAATTTTATATAAGCTCTCTCATTATAATTTTAAAATTAAAAAATATTTTCTTGTGGTCAAAATAGATAAAAGATCCAATAGAAAGAATTACTTTCAGCATTTTGGAATTAATTAAAGTGCCTCAATGAAAGAATGTACGAACAATCTGGCACTTTCTGCTTTGTTTCCAAATCTGCATTTTGTTCTCGACGATGAATTTACAATTTTATAGCAAGAACACAATTTTGAATAATGTAGTTTTGCTCACCAATTCTTAGAATCATACTGAAGAAAATATAAAGCAGTATCTAAATCCGAAATAAAAATGCTTTTATTGCTTAGAATAAGTTACTTTTATGGGGAATATGCTTACAAATATAAATTTGTTATAGCTATTTAATTTAATAAAAGTAAATTTTAAATTAATTTTAGTAAAAATTCTTAAGAAAAGTAACCTGACTTTTTAAATAGTTCTGAAAAATATTACTTAATTTCAATGGAAATTTAAAAAGGAAAGATAAACTGTTAAACTATAAACTTATTAATAAAAAATTTAATGATAAGAGCATTGGTACCAATAATATATAATTTAAATTTGTATTTTACAATCCCAAATTCACACTAATGTTTGTGATATTATTGACGTTTCTAAAAAGGTATTTTTATGTACTGGTTGTTGATAAGAGTCTGAAAGCTTCGAGTTATACGAGTATATTTGATCACTTGATTTTTGTAAGTATTTTTATTTTCAAACGACAGCTAATTCTTCTTAGTTTTTTCAAGGAAAATTTTTATGCAAACTTAATTTATTGCCAGCTATTTTTAATAATATCTTCAGTTGATATGTTGAACAATCATGCATTGAATGTTTATTGCAAGTTACCGACTTTTTATTCATAAATGACTAATGTTCTATTAAAATGTTTTAAAATGTGTTGTTTAAACTATAAGCTGCACACAAAATTTTGAAAATAAGAAAATGTATTTATTATGTTAAATAATAGCACAAATAAACCTCTGTCATTATTAAATATTTTAATTTTGTGTTAATATATATACATATGTGTGTGAGTATGCATATATACATACATATATATAAATATATGTATATATGTATGTATATATACAATATATATATATATATATAAATATATGTATATATGTATGTATATATACAATATATATATATATTGTGATATTAAGGCATTGTACAACTGATTGATAAATTTTAAAAGATGACATATTTATAACAATTTAAAAAAATATAATTTTATAATATACTATACTTAAATATGCATTATATTAATTGATAAATTTAAAATTTGATTCACACAAATATGTGATTAAAAGCAATATTTTTACATTGAAAGAGACTGACTAAATATTTTTTCCCAGTAATGAGATGCTTATCCTTTTAGCAATTATGATATCATAAATGTTTCTATTTTTTAGTAACAAAATGATAATGAAATTTCTTCGACATTATTAATTTTAAGAATTAGTGCTATGACCAAAGAAATACTTCTTTCTTTTATACATACAGATAATTCAATTTCCTAATTGTGTTTACTTTTTGGTCTAGGAGATTCGTGTCTTCCGTTTTATTGCAAAACTCATTTGTAATATATATATATATATATATAGTCTATGTCATGTGATAAATTTATTCTCAATGTATTGAGTCATCAGACTATATCGAGAGTTAATTTTCTCTTCAATATCCAGCGGTTGATGAAGAAAACGCGTGTCATTTGCCAATTTCTTATCCCTAATTGTTGTTTGTTTCAGTTTTCTTATGCTCAAGAAAATAATCGAATCTTAGACGATGTCACCATTTAATTCGTGCTTTCTTAATTGCCCAACTCTAAAAGATATGTGAGTAAACAAAAGGAAGGAAAATTGCAAAAACAAAAGTAGCAAAATTTTGTGAAAAGGAGAAACAAAAAGTATGTAAGGGAGTCACACATAAAAATAAATTTTTTTTCTTTTAGTTCGGTTGAGAAACATTGGAAAAAGTAATTAATAGCAAATATTTTCACTGTAGCCGAAAAAAAATAAAAAAACACGCAGACAATTTTCTTAAATAAATGAATTTAGGATAGAACTTGGGCTAAGTTTTAAAACGTGAAAACTCCAGATTCAGGATCTTCTGCGTCTAGCATGCTAAAACAGATTTTACCATGGATATTAAAACTCTAAATTGACGTATTCAAGAATAATTCTTATTTTAGCTGACCCAAAGCTGAAATTAAATCATTATACATGCGAAGAAAATCATGCGTATGCAAAAATAAATCACATAGAAGAAAATAGAACAAATAAAACGCAACAAAACTTTCGAATATTTTACTATTTTTTTTATTAGAAAACTTTCTGTCGAATGAAGACAGTCTAAGTATCAGATTCTATTCACAATATTATTTGCTCTGAACAGCAAAACTAATAATTTAAAACTAAACATGAAATTCAAAGAACAAGTAAAATTATTTTCATTAAATTAGCTCACTTTGTATTTGTTATTAATATGTTGCACTGGATGGTCCTATTTTAATGATTTCATTTAATAATATTGAATTCCTATTTCGAAATACATTTTGAATTTAGATTTATCACACATTACGTTTTATTATTTTTATTTTTATAAATAATATTAATATCCCAAAATCCTTTCCAATCTAAAAATGATAAGTTTCAAAATATTTTCCCCGATTTCATGTTTAATAAATTTTTAAGGTAGGTTAAGACAGACAGACAGACAGACATTGTACTTTTTAAAAATATTTGTATATAATTTTTATTATGATTGAAGGCTTTTGTAAGCTTTTGTCAATCTGGGTAATATTTTCATTAAAATGTTCCAAGGATTCATTTAATATTAGAAAATAAAATTAACGAGAGTTTGTGAATATTTTTTATTATATTAAAATTTTTTAAAGTTTAATATATTCTCAGTTTAGAAATTTTATGATACAATTTATTCAATTTCAGATGACTGATATTTTCTGTTTTGCTTTTTCTCAAATTTTGAACTAAGAAATACACTAGATTCGGCTAAGATTATAAACTAAGATGAAACTTTATCAGCTAAACTAAAATGGTTGCTGGTGTTTTAAAATACTACATAAAAATTAAGCTTCACATTTCTGTTAATATAAGTACTCTGGATTGTATATAGCTTCATTAGTATCCATAAAATAGATGATTTATTTTGTTATGAACCTGTTTAATTTTGGAAAATCTTAATTTTTTAAAAATATTAATTAAAATGGCACTTGAAATACCAATAGAAAAAATATTTGTTAAATGAATTCTCGTGTGGTTCAGTTACGCATTAGAATATTTAGAAATATGTGTTTATTTATAATAAATGATGTAATTTGAAAATAATTGCTATATAGTATTCTTATCAAACTTTATTAAAATGTATTTCTGATATTAAATCAAAGAGTTACAAGATTCTTTTAAAAAATATTTAAGTATTTATTTTTTTAAATACTAACGGTTATTATAATATGTTACAAGTCACATTTAATGTTGATTTAATCCCCAATTAACTGTTATGCGTTTGTTAGTTGTGATTGATAGATATCATCTTTGTGCTGCCCATCACACTAACATAAAATTCATAGTAAATATTTTTCTTTTAATCTATTTTATAATTCTTTTATTTTAAAAACCTCTTTAAATTCAGTGATTAAAGCAACTTTTTTAAAAATTGAATTCAGTTCTAGTGATCTCCATTTAGGGCTCTAATTTAAGCGTTACAATAAATTGAAATGGCAATCATGATAGTTTATTATGATATGCTAATCACATTATCTTGGAAACCATTTGAAGAATTATCTCCTATTGGTACGGAAATTCAGAATAAGCCGATTATAGCAATGTATAAAAATTCATAAGGCAGTGATTGAAAAAATTTCATACTATGAATTGCAATCTGTATTAAACTAACAATATAACATAAAATTTATTAATTTAAATTACATATTTTGAATTAAAATTTCTTTAAAAATAGCCACCATAATTATTTTAAAGTAATTTTAATAACGTACTCTGAAAATAATCTTTTTAAAAAACATTTTATTACTAATATTTGCTATTATCAGTTACGCAATGATTTTGTTAGCGATACATTAAAATTTAAAGGCAAATGACATTATATGTATAGCAAAATCAAAAATTAATTTAACAACTCTGAATGTAAAATAAAATCTATTAAATTTGGCACATATAATCTTAAGTCATTATAAATTAAAAAAATAAAATTTCGAATTTAAATTTTAACTGTATTTAACAAAAATAAAAATTAACAGTGAATTGAAGTATGAAAACATTATCAATTATCTTTGAAAATAAGAATCTAAAATAAAAAAAAAAGTACAATAGTAATGAAGAATATAAATAAAATCAATATTGAAAGATGAGATTTGATTTCACATGGATAGGTAAAATTGTTATAAATTAAGAGAATTAAGATTGCTTAGATAATGATTGAACCTAAACTCTTGAATGAAACCAAGACGAATGTAGTAAAGTAGTTCCAACAAGCTCAGAATATATGAATTTATGAATTCGGGGAATATATAATTATACTTTACATTGTTCTTTTAAATTCAATTTAATTACATATCCACTTATATTTTAACTAAACATTTTTTATACTTCCATGTGATAAAATCTAAGTAATTAAGTTTATGTTAGTTAAATACTGAGTTAACAGTGCATCAGGGAAATTAAAAATTCCTAAGTAAAGATTGCTTAAAAGTTTCTGAGAAACTGTATGAGAAATTATTAATTAATAAAATTATTGATTCACAAGATATGGTAACATATACCGAATCTAAATCTACTGCAAGATGTGTGTTGAAATAGCGATAATTTAAAACATGATTTTAAAATTTTTCTGAAGAAGTATTAGTAATTATTCTTATATCTATCTCTAATTAAAATAATTCAAACCATTGGAATCGAACCCTTTTTCATTTTCTAAGAGGTGCCATTAATTTCAACTGCAATTACGAATTCTTAAATTAAACAAACATCTTTCAAATAATATTAATTTGAGAATCTTCGAATAGCGATAGTCTAATTATTAAATGAGAATAGATGCTTATAGAATCTTAAGTTGTGCTAAATACCAAGTGCCAAAGAATTGAATATTCAGTCTTGAATTATAGCTAGACTTCCAACGAAATTAATATCCTCCCGCGAAATTATAATGACTTAAATTCTTCTCTTTTAACGGCTAGATTTAATTTTGAGGTAATGTCTTCCATCGCGACTACTGAGAGCAATTAAATCCATTCTGAAGTTGACCTTTAACGCCTATTCCCCTTAACAGATGTAATAATTTCTTGGAATAAAATGATCACGTGATTAGTAAAGTTATTTGAATCGAAATAATGAATTTCTGTATCATTGCTAAAGAGTTGTTTAAGAAAAAAAAATGAAATTAATTCTCTTGAATATGAATCTTAATTTAGCTCAAAAACCAGTTTTATAATGAAACTGAGACTTTTGTAATTATTCTTTTAAATTTGATAATGAGCATAGTATTTTTTTTTTGAGCATTGCAATTTAGTGTCAAATAATAGTTGCTCGTTATAAAAGAACTTTAAATGAAGACTGTAATTTTTCAAAGGAATTTTAAGATTTTGGAAAAAATATTCAATTAACAAATCCCTTGAGAAATGAATGGAATCAGAATATACAGGGGGATCTTTTTTAAAGTGACAGTGTTTGGAAAACCCTGTAGAGCGATCTAATAACTGAAATGACACCAAACTTCGTATTTAGACTAATCAAGACATGAAAAAGAGAGAAAAAAAATCTGCAAAAATGTTCCAAAAGTCGCCGCTAGGGTATTTTGTGGCTCTGCTTTAGCTTACAATATCCAGAATTAGCATTAAAAAAACGGTTTCAAAGAAAAATACAAATGTTGTGCAATGACAGTGGCAGCAATAAGGTCTATAAAAGCAAATAGTAGACAGCTCCGACAAATAATCTCAGCTGAAGTAAAAGAGCTCCAGTGGCCATACTCTCACGTTACCGGAACGTGCATTTATGCTGGTGGAGTATAGCGAAGACAGTACAGTATATTCCTCGTGATATGTTACATATGGTTGTGGAGAACGTTGTGCACAGAATGCACAGTGTTATATCTGAGAACGGTGCTCACAGTGAATGTTCTCTAATTTCTCACCGGGGTAAATGTATAGTAAATAAACATTAATAATTTAACTGCATGATTGTATGTGTTAGACTTTTTCTTTTCTCACATTTTATACATTGTAAAGCGCCATGAAATACCCTAGCGGCAATTTTTGATAATAAAATTGTTTTTCACAGTTTTTTTCCCATGTTTTTATTAGTCTAAATATCAAGTTTGGCGTCATTTCGGCTATTAGATAGCACTACAGGGCGTCCCAAATACTGTCATTTTAAAAAAGATCACCCACTATAATCAATATATCTAAGAGTTGATTTAAGATATATTTCATTGATTGAGAGATAAAAAAAAAAACATGTAATTAGCGAAGTAAAAAGGAAAATATAAAAAATCGATTTTTTAAATATTCAAAAATATAGAATCTGTATAACCAATTAAATTACTTTGTATTCTTTTTTGTCTTGTGCCAGCTAGGATGACAATATGAGGTGCGCTGCTCCACTTTTTCACACTGAACCATATTTGATGTGGAGTGCGACTGCTTCAGTACACACATGCCATAAAGAACCGTTTATATGGCAGGCAAAAATTCACACCTCATTCATACACAGAAAGGATACATAGAGAGAGAAAGTCATCCATGCCCGAACTGGGATTCGAACCCAGGACCTCCCTACCCGCAGTCAGGACTCTGACCACTTGACAGGGCGATGGGCATTAATTTGTGTTATAAGTCAATGCATAACGAAGAAAATTACGTATTTAATATATTTCCCCATGCACAATGTTAAATAAACTCTAACCATTGAATAATTATAAAAAAGTAATAGACTCAAATACATTATATATTTTTGCTTATAAAACGTACAGAAGATTTTAAAAATTGATACGAGTGAATAAAGGCATTTAAAAATTTTACTTTTATTGAAATACCTATTTTTTTTAAACTAAATTAAATATAGATTCCTTGTTGAAGTGGAGTATATTATTTCAAGTGCCCTCATAAATTTATATTATATATATATATTTATGAGGGCACTTGAAATAATATACTCCACTTGAAATAATATACTCCACTTATTCTTTAAAATTCATTAGTATTATATAAATAAATATATAATACTAATGAATTTTAAATCAAAAATTTAGAGTTATGTTAATAAAGAGCCTATAATTTAAAAAAGTTTAGTGACTATAAAAAATCATTAATACTACTACCCTAGATCATGTAGCATATCAAGGCCTTAAAATTGTAGTTCAAATATATCATATCAAAAGTTAGAATTAAATGATATTTAAATTTCTTGATTTGATTGATTTTGTATTATTTAATTACACAAATATTGTACTGTATACATAAAATTATTGATTTTATAAGTAGAGTGTTAGATATTATAGGAAGGAAATAAAAAGCATGAATAATGAAATTAAAAAGGCTTAGTTTATTTCTACCGGATCAATATTTTAAATAGAATCAAAACAGTTTTGCTTAGAAAGGCAGAAAAATATTCTGCAAAAACAAAATACTTTGTACTGAGACATCCTAGAAGTGGGCTTCATTTTTCCACATTTTGCGTTTCGATGACTGAGTCTCCGGATTTTTCAACTAAATTTTTTTACAATAAAAATATTCCTCCTAAGACTTGAGACATACATTAAAATATGTAATGTTTTTGTCATAAATACCTATCATTTTTTCTAAACTTATAATATTCCTTAATTACCTTTACTTAAATAGCAGGAAAGAGATATTTTAAGAAAGCAATTTAAAGAAAGTATTAACATAATTTTTACAACTATAGAATAACAAAAAAATTATCGATGAGTTAATATCTTATGCATTTATATTTCTTAGTTTATTTAATTCAAAGATAAATAACAAAAATTCAAAAGATAGGATAAAAGGTTTATTTATATAATAACTTTGATAAAATATATATTTATCATACTAATAAGTATTTTGATTAATTTTAATACTTTATTTTGTCAAACCGTTGACCGATGGCTGAGTGGTTAGAGCTTGTGACTTTTGAGCAGTGAGTCTCGGGTTTGAATCCCATTTCGGGCATTGATGTTACTTACTCTGTTCTTTCTGTGTTTCTCTGTCCTTTCTTTTGGGATGATGTATGAATAAGACCCACCCTATAAAAGTGTTTGTGGTGGTATGGCGCGGGCAAAGCTACTCGCCTCCATGACTTGGTTCACAGGTGCCTGATGGGTAACGACAAATGTGGGTAGCAGTTTCTGGCCTTGTTGTGTTTGTCACCCAAATGCTCGCCGTTGGAAAAGGCAATACAAATTTTTTTGTAAAACCTTTGTTTGCTTTTGATTAAACCTTTGTTAACTTACTAGATGTTTGTTGAAAAACCATACAAATATATAATTTTTTTTCATTTAAAGCGTGATGTATCGAGGTGATGTAAATATAAAAATTAAGCAGTAATGTGGCTTAATCATTTTCTGTTTACGTTACGATGAATGCTTTGAAAAATTGTCAAAATAATTAGGAAGTTATGATTTGATCACAGATTTTTGAGCGCAGTGAACTTAGGGGAAAGGCATTCTTCTTTTGATCAAAAAGTAAAAGGCTGCATTCTGACAAAACTGAAATCCACCATGTGGATAGAGTACATTAATTAGAATTCTTAATCTCATCCTTAATTTGCAGTAGTATAGAATGTGAATTAATTCTTGGGTTGAATTCGTTATTTATTAGATTCAAAGTAAGGAAAATTTTCTTAAAATACATTTCAGACTCTTCCAAAAAGCTCATTAAGAAGTTATAGTGCTAATTAATTACTTTAAAATTCAATTGCAAAATTAAAAATACAGAAATAGATAAAGGGTCATATACCAACTTCAACAATGATAAAGGGTCATAAGTCGACTTCCATTAATTAATTCACTTAAAAATGTACTTATAATAAAACTTATAGATGTTAAATGGATTTTATATTATCCATAAACATGTTGTGACTAAAATAAAATCTTTTTCTTCAATTTATTACGCTATTTTATAACTGTTATAAATGCATTCATTGAAAATGCGTAAACAAGTTATTGATTATAAAATAAATTGTAAGTTATGAAACAATTTACCTCTTATTTTGCGAAACACAAATGTTGGTTCCCTAAGTAACAATAATTTTACCTAAGCTTTGGATAATTTTAAATTTCCCAAAAGATACAAATAAGTAATGTAGTATCTTGACATATTTTATCAAACTGTTATCATGAGATTGGAAATTTTCTTATTTCTAATTTATTATTAATGTAAAATTCCAATTTATTCTAATAGCCAAAATGTATGCAAAAATGTGTTTGAAATTTTTACGAAATTCCACAGAATATGAACACATATCTTTTATTATATCCTAATGAAATTCTTTAGGAAGTAAGAGCAGGTTATGATAAAATAATCAGTCAATGGAACTATTTATGAATTGAAATACAAGATGAAAATTAGGATTTTTCAATGAAAATGCTACATAAATAACAGAATTTTGTGAGAACTATATTTATATCGAAAAGAGAACACGTTCCTTAAATTCTTTTAGAAACTCTCAAGAAAAAAAGATATTTCTTTATATCTGAAAAAAGTATCAATCCTTTGAGATTGAACATAGTTCTATATTTTTCTCTCACCTTTCCAAAAAAGATTTGTTGATAAAAAAGTATATATTTTCTTTTAATATAAACCAAAAATATATCTCACTCAGATTAAACTCGAAAATATTGAAATAACAAATCCGTAACTGTTTTTTTAAACCTGTTGTTTACTAAGGTTATTTTCCTACCCTTATTTTAAAACTTCAAGTTTATTTTGGCTGGAGAAATATTTTTTCTATGATATTGACACTTTATCTTTTCGAGATTAGAGGTGGAGATTATTTTAAACTAAGTTATATTTTACTTTCTTTACAAAATTCCTAGAGAAACATTTTATTTTAGTAGATTGTTTCGAGATTTTTAAAAGTAATTACATTTTTTATTGTCATTCAAACAAATGACACAAGTCAATAAATTTTTATTAAAGTTTTTGAAAAAATATAAATTTTTTTTTTGGGAAGAAATGTATTTAAGAAATGGGTAAATGAGAGAAAACTTTCAATATATTAGATATTTTTGAGGAATTATTTTTATAATATATATATATATATATATATATATATATATATATATATATATATATATATATATATATATATATATATATATATATATATATATATATATATATATATATATATATATATATATATATATATATATTGGAAGACTTATAAAAATCATTATTTTTCTCATTATGACGATATTATTTAAAACTTTAGTTAAGTTATAAATACAAGAACTATTTTAATCTTGCAGTCTAGCATGCTCTTGTGAAAGTTCATAAAATTTCAACTTCAATTTGAGAAGTTATCAAAACGTGATAAAATATTTCAATTTGACATTTTCCAGGAATCATTATTCTAATTAACCTATTATTATTGATAGCTATAAAAATATTTAAAAGGCACAAAATGGAGTGAATGATTAAATACCAAATAATATTTTGTAAAAAATAAAAATGTTAAAAAACTTCTTAGATTCAGCGAATTTGAATAAATATTTAATAAATTTCGAAATCACCTGAGTAATTGTTTGTGCTTTAGTAAAATGATATATTTGAATTTTTCTAGATGGTACTTACCAATATGCGGCTAAAAATACTTAAACTTTACAATTTTATAAACCTAAAAACTATTTGAAATTAACAATGCAATAATTAAGCTGACTATTTCATCAATTGAATAATATATGAAATATTGCAAATTAGTTGTTACCTGCACTTTAATTGACTAACGCACTGGTAACATATTAACGATGCATGTGAATTTAAGTCAAAATTTCATCAAATCTATAGAATGAATCCTCATTTGAAATTTTATGAAATATCTAGAAGTGCATAGTTTAGAGTTGTCTTAAATGCGTATATAATTCTTATCAATCTTATATCGTTTTACTATTGATGCAAAACTTTACTTACACTGGAAATTTATTGATTTCTTCACTCAACAGTCCTTTTTTGCACACTCGAGCTAACTAGATCAGAAATTATACTTTATGGTAGATTCCAAAGGACACAAGAAATATATATCCTATCCCCGTGGTAAACCTACAAACTGCGAAACCGAAGTTCCAAACTGTAATATTGTGGTGCCAATTGAGACCTCAGAAAAATGAAATGCTGAAGATTATAACTTATTTTGGTTAGTAGTTGACGTACAAGTGAACAGAAACTCCTCATAATAGAAGGAAACGCAGTGAATATCCTTTTATAAGTTAATTAATTGTATGTTACACAATTTGAATTTAACGCACATAGTTAAAATCTATAAATAATCTGAATTGAAAACACTAATTACTATTTGTTTGATAAGGATTCTTTTAGTAAAAAGTGATTATATTTTTCTCGTATGAATATAAAGAATAAAAAATTATAAATTAAATGTAATCAAATTTATATCATCATATCAATGAGCAATTGATCATTTGAAGATAAATTTATCTCACTATTCACAAAGTAATAATCACTTTAGTTTATTTTTTTCATTCAACTTTGCTATCGTGATTGAAAAGAAGATTGGTTTTAAAATTAGACAAAGAAAGTTATGCTGATATCAGCTATGTACATTTGATTAATACTGCTGAATGCTTCTTCATTATTTTGGAAGTGAACTTTGAAAAGGCGTATGTCCGATCAGCAACAGAATTACTAAATTTTATTTTGAAATTTTAAAAAGGGATTGATTATATTAAGTGGTTCCGAATTGTGGTGGAAAAACATAATGAGAAAACTAATAGAATTAAGTAATCATATATCAAACTAAATTTGTTATCTCTGACTAAAATAGTCAAATAGTATTGTTAGCAATTTCTTTTTGGACACTTTCAATGAAAGTTCAGCATAAAAATATCGCTAAAAATTGTAAGAAATGTTACGTTTCGTAATGATAAAGATTTACGTGAGCAAAATTCATGTTTTCGAAAATGGGGGAATTTAAAAAAAATCAATATTTTACTAAAACATAAATTAATACTTTTCAAATTTTACTATTCAAAATTAGGTGTTAGTTTATGTTTGCTTGAACCTTATAACTTGTAAAGTTAATAAATCTATTTGCATGACCACATCTCTTATGCGAATGTCAAAAAAAAAAATCGTTTTTATTATTGTTTTTGTGAAACAATATATAAAGCATTCGATAATAATAAACGCGCTCTGCCGTGCTTATTATTATTTTTTCCATCAAATTTATAACTCATAGGGTTCTTATTTATATAAAGAAAGAAAAAAACTAGATTGCTAAACTCGTTTTAAATGTAGCTCAATGTGTATAAGATTGAATAAAAAAGAAAATGTTTTAATTTAAGTTGAATTTATTAATAATCATAAGTTAAGAAAATCTTACCAAATATCATAAATTTAAGCTAATCGAGCTAAATGAAAAATGTTTTTGTATGTAACACAATTCTAAAAATAGCTACAAATTCTGTATTTTTTCACTTCAAAATAAAAATAAATAATGCAAACATTTACTTCTCAATATAAAACTAATGACAGAGGAGAGCTGCTTTTCCATAACATCTGTTGCCAAAATCGAATTTCAAATTCTGCTTATTTTTTAACGATTCATGTAAAATGAGGAAACAGCTGCTGTGTTTCCAGGTTAAATCCTTAGGAATAACAATTTATTTATTAGCTATCAAAATGCATTTTTTAAAATTAGGTATTTTTTCCGGAAGTAATTTATGCATGATAAAGTTTGATGTGATTAACAAGTTCGTCGTCAATTAGTACAATGTTAAAATCAGAAAAAAAATTAAACCAAGATTATTTATCAACAAATATACTTTATTATATAAAATGAAAAAAAATGAGCTGAGATAAATTAACTATTGAGTAATAAAGAAAAGGAAACTAACAGAATTATAAAAGAAAATGTTTCCAGCGAATTTTTTAATATATGACCATCATTTTCTGTTTGTTGCAAAAATATAATAAACATAAATTTCTCATAGAATAGAAAACAAATAATTTAACTCAACTATTTAATACGCTAAATTTCCAATATACAGCAAACTAATCTGTGATTTCTTATCTATAATCAAGTAAAGAGGATAAAAACTGATACGGAATCCTTACATTAGTACAGTTCATTTTTCTTTTCTTCAGTTTAATATTTTTGGTTATCTGAATCTCTTAAGGAAATTGACCACAAATAATTTTGTATCTGAGTCTATAATCAAGTAGAATTTGAACTGGATTGTCAGAGATATTCGAATAATTTCATTTCAGAAATACTATTTTTACATTTTTAACGGTATGAAAAATTTCACGATATTTTACTAATTCCTTTATAAATGATAAATTATTCCTAACTTGCAATCCATATAATGTATTAATTGCTAATAATATTTAATGTAGATTATCTTGCGTAGTTACAATTTATTTTCATTTATAATAAGTACTTAAAACGCATGATAATGAGACTAAAGTGTAGTCTGGAAAACTAACAATTGGTTGTTGAAAGCTATCAAATAAGTTTATATATATATTATGTGCGATTCTAATTAATTAAAAAATTTAAAAGATCACATAATTTATGAATCATATATGATGAGATTTCATTTAATAACTGTCATGAAATATTCAAATTTACTAATTACTAATTTTCTTATTATTCGAAAAGTCTGTGTTTATATTTATTTATTTTAAATATGTAAGAGTTTTAAGTGATAATTTATTTACCAAATGTCTTTGAAATACATCGGAATTTTACGTATAAATAATGCATTTTACGTAAGTTTCTTTAGTTTAAAGTAACATATTGTTCTAGAGCTCTTTGACCAACGGCACTCTAAAAACATTCAATTTGAAATTTGGCTGCTACATGCCATGTTATAAGATAGAACGTGAACTCCTTATCATGTATTTCTCTATAGAAACTTAACAATGAAAATAAGTTTCTGTTTTTGATTATAAAGTTTATATTTTTCCAAAAATTTCTGATCAAAATATAAAAAGGTGAAATATTAAATTTTATGAGAGAATATTCATTGTTTCCACTAGTCTGTTTATTTGGACAGAAAGTTAAGATTATCGCTTAGAAAGTATCAAATTTATTCATTTGTATTTCATTTATAATTACATCGTACTATAGTTACATAATTTGCTATTAGAGATGATCTGGAAGAGACATCTTACCGTAATGCGTAAATTTAATTGCAAAAAACAATGTATTCGTTATGTTGTGAGACAGGAAGTTAAGAAATAAAGCACAAGACGAACAAACAATGAGAAATGGAAATAAATATAAACACATGTAAGTAAAAGTATATTTTGTTAAATTGAGTTTATAAGTAAATATAAATTTTTGGATATTAAATTTAAGTACATTAATAAAAGTAATAAAAATTTAGAATTACATAAAATATGATGGAATTGAATAATATAAATTTTAAAAGCTAATTACAAATAATATATATTTCAGAAACAATTTAAAAATATATAATTTTTAAAGTTTCCATATAAATACGTATTTTTGAAATAAATAATGAAATTGGGAATCAGCGCAATTGCACACATGTTCATAAATTAAGGATATTCTAGAAACAAACTGAAATAGTACGCAAAAAGGAAAGAAATAGTAACTGTAAAAATATTATACATATATTCATATGGTTAAACATTATATGCAAATTACATTTGACCACCCACTTGAAGGCACCTCTCTTACCCTCTCATCATTGTGATATCCCCAAACGTTCGCCAAAGAGACAAGAGGATATGACAGGGATAAATAAGAACGCATAGCAAATAAAGAGACGTGTTTACAACCTTCTGTACAGCGCTCAGTATCACGATTGCATAAATAAGACACAGAAGATACATGTAGTTGATGTTTTATGTGTTGGAATTATCAGCCACCTGGAATGCGGGCGTACACAGATGGAAGTATCCAAGAAACTTAGAATCGCCCAAAGTGTCATCCCTAGGCTGCGTCAATAATTACAAGATGAGTAAAAATTTAGTAGAGGTTACAGTTCAGGTCGCATCCAAATGATAAAGCTGAATGATGACCGGTATTAACCAGTGGTAGTAACTGCCAAAAGAAACAGACAGACCACACAACGGACTTGTCACATCAACCATGAGGAAGACCATTTCAAAACAAACCTGGTGCAGAGGTTTGAGACAGTATGGTCTATAAGCTAGGAGGCCTGCTCGATGTGTGCAGATCACGGTAATTCGCTGTCACTAGCGGTTAGCCTAGAATAGAGAACATGCAATGTGGACACCGTCACAGTGGGCTTGTGTTATGTTTTCGGAAGAGTGTAGGCATAGCTTGTAGTACGATCCACGTCAGATATTCATTTGTAGAACGCCAGATACCCAGTATACCAATTAGACAGCATCATTGAAAGCCAATGTTTCAAATAGTAACATTGGCTTTCAACTAGTGTAGGAGTGCTCGTTTGTGGAGGCATTACGCTGCGCTTCAGAGTATATCTGGATATTCAAATCAGAACCATCGTAAATCAAATTTATAGGGGTATCATTCTGGAATTACATGTCCATTTGCTTAGGGGTGCCATAAGCACTAGGTGTGTGTTTATGGATGGCAACCCTTGTTCTTATTGTTCGATCATCGTCAACAATTGCCTTAGATCGGAAGATAACACCCATAAGGAATGTTCAGCATTTTTACCGCACTTGAATCTGATTAAGTACTTAATCTGATCGACCAAGCATGTGTAGGACATGCTTGGTCGATCAATTGCAACTCGTCACAACCATCTCTTACATATGTATCAGAACTTCGGACATATGTAGGAGATGGTTGATGAGCTTGTTAAGTTAACGGCTTCTCTGCCCCAAATGCAGTTAGATAATGTAATCCTCAACGTGTCTCGGCGTTATACAGACACTTTATGGGAGACATAAGATGTATTAATCACAATAACAACAACGTACTTTTCAGTTGTTGTTCGGGAGATATGTGGTGTAAATATTATCGAGATCTACAATCGGGTTTTGTGCGTATGCCTGCCATCACATGTATATCATCTCTTTTTCTTTCTTCTTTGTTTAATACATGTATTTTATGTTTAAATCACATTTGCTTTGTTTCTACGCTTTTAGTTGCTGACTCCAGCATTATCTTTAATTTTCAACATGTTTGAAATTTACTTTAAATTGATAGTTTTTAAACTAGTTTAAATATTTTTCTTATGATATATAATATATCGGATATTTTTCATATTTGCTGTTGACGATTATACTGTTTTTGCACACCTAAATTATTTATTCTCATTTTTTCTTTTAGAGTGACTGTTAAGAAAATATTCCTCCGGTTTCAGAAAAATATACCTTTTAAGAAGGTATATGATATGATTCTTTAAAATGTATTTATTAAATAATTTATTATTTACAATTGTATTTCTTCAATGATTACATGTATCACAAAGTTATTTAATTTCGAGAAAAATAGATGCGATTTTTCATACTTTCACCATTAAATTTACTAAAATGTTGAAAAGAATTCAAAATTATTCTCAAATTATTTTTGGTTTGATAAATTAATTTTTTGGTTAAAATCCATTATTTGAGAATAATTTGGAATCAGAGTTATATCAAGATTTCATTTCATTTCTCATTTGTCATCACAAAAGTTAATGTCGATTGAAACCAAGATTTTTAATTATTTGAATAAACTTTTATAAGAGCATATGTTCCGATTGAACAAAATAAAAAATTCAATATTTTTATGCTTCCTTTTCAAGTGGAGTTGAGCAATCTCAAAGTTGACTGACTGTATTCTTACATACATTATCAGATTTCTGGCAAGATTTAATCTTCCTATCAGCCATTTTAAATTATCTATAACCAATAATAAAGATCAAAATAGATATGACATTATCTGTAATCTTAATATAATCAATAATAAATAATTTATTGAAATATAGTTACCAAAATTTATATCTTTGAAAATCATTAATATTTTATAATATAACCCTTTTAAAGAAAATTCTTTATTGAATCAAGATATTTAAATTTTACTTTACTTACATGACTTTTATATGCAAGATATTGTTTTGCTATTTCCTTTGACAACATTGATACGAAAGGTATAGTAGTAGTTTAACGTTCTAATTATTCAAATACCTTTTTGATACTATTTTATATATGAACCATTTGGTAATAAATTTATAAGGGAAATAAAATGTTTCTATTTATTATTAATATCAAATTGATTTCCTTCTAATGATAGTATGAATTTTATTCATCATATTTTGTCATATAAGAAAATACCATATCTAATAAACACAAAGTTTACTTTAAATTAATTTTAATACCATTTTCCAAAGTCCTTTATTTGAATATCAGCAAAAGAATGATAAGGAAACAGCATGCTAATTTAATGCTGTTTTTGACAAACAATTAAAATGAACACACACACAGGTTGGTCTAAGCCGGAAAGTGACACACACAGATTTGTCTAAGCCATAAAATGACATACACACAAGTTTGTCTAAGCCGGAAAGTGACACACACAGGTTGGTCTAAGCTAGAAAGTGACATACACACAAGTTAGTCTAAGCCGGAAAGTGACATACACACGTATTTTTTGTAATCTCATGATTATAGCAGTATGCATGAAGGAGTATACATAAGAAAAAAAACAATAATATTGCGATTACTATACAAAAATAAATACATAGCAGCTTATCTTTTTTTTAACATATAGGTATAGATATTTCCTTAAATGATCCTTCTAAAAAAGTGATTTTAACCATTGAATCAGTTAGAGTTCATTTATTTCACTCATGGTAATTATTTAAATTATATTTACTATACAAATTTTTTATAATAAATAATTCTTTATTATAAAAAAATTTGTATAGTAAATATAAATTAAATAATTACTATGAAGGAAATAAATAAAAATGATACATTTAATGCTTGTGTGTGTGCTATATTATCCAAACACCGATTAAAAAAATTATGGATTTGCTGTTAATTGTCAAAAATGTGATTTTCATAGATAATTTTTGAACAATTCCTTAATAATATTTTCAAATTAAAATCTGAGACAATACAAGTAGATATTAATAAAAAAGTTATGCTTTAATGCAATTTTAGAAATATTATAACAGATTCCTATAGATAATGTATTATAATTCATTATAATATTGCTTAAATATGTTTAAAGTATTTGTTCAAATTGAGTCTATTTTTTATTGCCATCAATACTTTTTATTTGAATTTAATTTCGAATTCTAGTTTTTTTATGCATTGAATTTTTAACAATGAGAAGATTTTGTTCTCATTAACTTAGATGATATTTGTGGGTTGTTAATCAAATGCAAAGGTTAATTTAGTAGATCAATTAAAAGAGATGTTCTTCATAAATAAATAAACAAATACCCAGAAAGAATACGAATATTTGAAATGATAAAGTTCATGGTAAAACCAAAATGAATACTTTTCAATTTCTAAATAAGATGATAATTCAATAAAAGCCTATAGACTAAGTAGGACTATCTCAAAAGTGAATTTAAGCAAAATTATTCATTTTGCATTTTCGGATTTTCATCAAAATATATACAAATGTATAAGTACACACGTATTAAATTTCAACGAAATGGAAAATAAATTTCTGGTATCATTTACAAGTTATAAGAATTAATAATTACGTATCTAGAACAAATATAAATTTACGAGGGTTTTAACTAACTAATCCATCTATATTAGTGTCTTGATACACACACACACAAAATTTAACAGTTTCAGAAACTGTTATATAAATTTTAGCTAAAGATATTTTGTAAACTAAGTGAATGCATAACTACATTAAAAAAAGGTAGTAACATAATTTTTTAAAAAAATTTTCTTAAATGTATCTATATTAAGCAATATACTAATTAAAAAAGAATTAAGTTTAAAAATATTAAATACTAAGCTGAATTATTAATTATTATGAGCATTAAGATGAATTGAAAGAATTTCCTATTAAATGAAGTTCCAGGGAAACATACATAAAAATAAAGAGTATACTAATATATGGTAAAAGGAATCAGAATTTAAATATTTTACAATTTACTAATGTGTAGGGAAAATTTCTAGCAAATTTGTTTTTATGAATTTTTCCTGAAAAGTATTTTTATATACCTATATATTTTGAATATTTCTTGGTTGATTCTATATCTCTGAGAATGCTTTTTTCTGGATAGTTCGAATCTATTTTGATATATTTTATCATCTATTTTAAGAAGTAAATGCTTTCTTTTTGAAATACATATTTAGGCAGATTGAAAAAATATCTTTCTGAGAAAAGCATTTTACTTGAATATTTCATTTAAAGGGAATCCTTTCAATCTGAAAGGTTATTTTTAGATGTGTGATACTTGAAAATATTGCGATAGTAAAATAAATTTCCCAAATTGTTAGAGGGCCACGATTTAAGAATGCTTATGATCTAGGTAACAAAATAAAAAAAAATCCTTGTTTTGTTTCGTATTATGTTTTGTTCCTTATGAAGCACAAATTTTATTTTATCACCCTTGTTCGGCTTTCCTGCACAAAACATAAGTTTTGCTTTATTTCGTTTGGTATAAAATCTGTGAATAACAACCTCAATCAAATCGATAATAATTTCAAACATGGAAAGAGCAACATTTCATTTCATTCTCTACAAATTAAAGAAGGTAGTAAGAATAAAAGCAAAGTAAGATTTGTAGTAAAATTTTAAATCAGAAAAATATTCCAAAATTTCTATAATAGAACCGTTTAGGTTATATATTTTATATTGAAAATGAACCGCGCTGGTAACGAGCTGACCTTCTCAGAAATAAGCTCTAAAATTAAGATCGCAAATCAGAAAACATGGAGGACTCCTCCTTCCCACTTTTGATATTCTAGAAAAACTCCTGGGAATGCTCTCAAAAGTGGAAGTGACAGAGCTGTCCAGCAGGCTCATGAGAGGGATATATAGGGATCATTACTTAAATTGATGGACCGAAATCTTACCTTGAGTGCACCAAGTACATACCTACACAAGCCTTCCCGGAACATCTCCTCTATTGTGTAAGACTTATGAAGGAGGACTTTATTACTCCGTCTCTTATTGCTTATGATTTTTTGAGGATCTACGTCCTCCTGCAGGTAGTCTAATTTGAAGCTAGACCTTGAAATATAAACTACAACTACAATATTGAAAATGAAAACAAAGTAATTTGCAAGACAACCGAATGTGTTACAAATTTTCATCTTGTGCTCTGTTTAAGATTATTTTACAAGAGAAAGAAAATTGAATTGTATAAAAGAAACTAGCAAAGAGAGTAAATAATTGGGAATAAAGAGATCTTTTATTGCTGAGCAAAATAAAATTCAAACATTAATGAAGAAAATATTATTTATCACAAGACATTAGTTAGTTTGTCGTTTATAAATGTTTTACATCTAAACTAGTATGAAGTATACTCTAACTGTGAGTTAATATTATGGAAATCAATATTTTGTAGTAGTAATTATATAATATTTATGACATACATGTTGGATTATTACCGATCAACTAACCAATATATTTTAAACTACACAAGTACATTTAACAATAAATAATATTCGTTTTTCGTCATATGGACTGAGTCCAAGAAAATGCTAACTAATTTTCAAAACAAAATATTGATGACAATGGGAGTTTGGTAAGATCTTTATTTATGCCTGATCAAATTAAAGTCACAATAGTCAAGCCTGTAAAGAAATTTTCTTCTTTAGAGAAAGGTAGAAGTTTGAGATCAACTTATGTAATCAAAAATAATTACTTCTATAGCACATTCTTTGTATATTTAATTTATTAAACCAGATTAAATACAAGCTTTAGGTTATGTTTTTACTTTTTTATTTGAAATAAGTTCAGTTGGCTATAGGAGTATATTAGGATTAAGTCCAAGAAAATTTCTATTAGTGAATTGCATAGCTCTAATAGAAATGTAAATGTAAAATTGATGTAAAATGTAACTGCGATGTAAATGTAAAATTACAAATAAATGGATTTATATATAAATATAAGTTAAGAAATTCATTGTATTGTAATTGGGTTATATTGTAGAATTACGAGAGGTAATACAGAAACGCAATAACGAATTGATATAATTTATGGTTTGTATTTTAGAATTTTATGCATTTTCGAGTAGGAATAGATAAAAAAAAAAAAAGAAAATTTACATATTTTTAGTTTTATTTTCCATACATTTTCTTTTGATACTGAAATATCATCCCAAACTTTTGAGTGAATTTCACATTTTTGTGGGAATTCTCTTTAGCTCAGTGAGTGGTGAAACAGAGGGTATTGGCCTGTCTTACTAGGTGTGCCTTATAAAATATAGTAAAAAAAAACGTACTAGTCATTGGAATTCCCGGTGACATAAACTGTTAGAAATGTTCGATTGCACGCACAGTTCTGTGCTCTGTTACCATGACGAAAAGTCTAGAGCTTGGTATTACGTCAATGCCAAACACGATAGAAGCTGTCACGTGGAGAAACTTTGGAATAAAATGTTGAGAGAAAACTTTCATTTTGACATTTTCTTATCGATCTTGAATTTCAGTTACAAGTTGCTAGTTAAATTGATTAGAAGGATTATTTCATATTATGGCAATTTATTTGAATTAAATGAGTTTACTTAAAAAAATTAAAATCATCCCAGTGACCATTTTACTTTAATAAATGCTATTTAAATGATGATTAGCTGTTGAAATAATGATTATTGACCTGAAAATGGCAGCGAATATTTAATAGTTGAAATGCATTTCTTGATATATTGTGTTAAAAAGTTTTATTTAATTTGAGAGTCATAATCATTGAATTTTTTATAGTGGACATAAAATTACTGGAGTTATATATTTATTATTATATTTAAATGGGGAATCTTATATAACCTATTGTATTTGAATTTATCCTTTAAATTTCTACATGCATTTGAATTAAAATATTTGAATTTAAGTTTGAATCAAAAGGAATGAATCAATATTTAAATTTTTTTTTATATTTTGATGGAAATGTTTTCAATTTATATCTATATTTCCTTATAAACTTCTGAATTAATATTTCATTTTGATTCAAAATTGTGTAGGTTTATCTAGTATATCTATACTAGATATACTATCTAGTTTTCTAGGTCTTTCTAGTATATTTATATTAGAGTTATAATTTTTCATAATTAGTGTTCAAATCTGAAGCGAAAATTCAGAATTCTTACTAATATTTATATTAAAAATTTTTCACTATATATTAAAGTTAGAAAATTCTATAAACTTGTTTAGATCTTCCTCAAATCCAAATATGTTTTAGTTTTAACTTTATAAGCATCACTGATGCAGTAAATTTAAATAGATTTAAAATAATGGGACATTTTAACCATAAATAAAATTACCAGCTTCTAAAATAAAAATGATTACATTTTATCATGTAGTACATGAAAATTTTTATCATTGCGAAGTAAACAATATTACAAATGAGAATGAAATTGTTAAATTAAATGCAGATATGAAAATAGCATATTAAGTTAAATGAAATATTATTTTAAAGAAAACATATAAAAATTTATATATATAATTTATTTGCATTTTCTTTTGAATTTTTAAGTAAATTTTCAATCAAACATGTTATTTTGTATGTTTATTATGATAATTTTAGCCACAATCAGAATGTATAAAACCAGAAATTATTTATTTTTCAAAATTCAAAAGATATATCCTTAACTATTCTGAGATTATATGGTACATTTTTAAATGCACCAAAACTATCTTTTACACGCAAAAAAGCTCGATAATGTTTAAGGAACTCGTTTAATTTATGTTTTACTGAATACGTAAATTAATCTGTTTTTATACTTTTAATTAAGTTTAAGACAATTATTGCTTAATAAATATACATATGTATTAATATCGAAACTTCTTTCGTCCCTTTCTTGTATATTCGAAGTCATTTTGTATGTTTTTGATAGTTATACTTTTTTAAAGATAGTATGAGATAAAATTTTTGATAGTTATTATCACATGAGAAAATTTTCAAAGATACTCTGAACGTGCTTTTAATACAAGTTGCTACTATTTCATATTAGAAGCATTTCTTATTCTATAACAATTTTGTGACAAAATATTTAAACTCACTTAAAATATTTACAGTATTAAAGATAGCTTAAGAAATGCCAAATAGGATTTTAATGAAATATTTATAGTAGTAAATGTTTTATCATGAAAATTGTATTTTTTAAAATTTTGAATTGTACTATAAACTTATATATTAACGAGTGTTATTTCATAATTTTTTAAAGAATCTTGAAGAGAAGAAATTGCTTAAATTATTTTGTTTTAATAGATAAATAGAAAATCATTATGGTCATGTTTCACTCAAAAGATTTTCTGTGGGTATTTTTTGGGGGTTCCAGTTAAGAAAAATGTCTCTGAATAAAAAACAAACTTTTTAGATTTTATAATGTATAAAAACAAACTGTTAAATACATATTAAACAGCAAGAAAAGTGCTCTCGTAATGTTAAGAGTGTTAAAGTGTTTATTATATTTACAAGCAAAAAATGGCATTTTATTCATGTGTTACTCGTTACATATGTGATATTTATAACATTATTTTTTGATTCATTCTTTTATTGCTCTATATCATTCGAATCTTTTCTCCTATCTCTGCAAGCAAGTCGAATTTCGCTGTCTAGGCATAGCAGTAAGAAAATGCTATTAAAGTCGAGAACTCCAAAAGTATTCTCATTGGGCATTTATACTGGTTTCATGAAATCTATTCAAGTAGAAAAGTGGTATATATATTCAAGATATTTTTTAACTAATATTTCCAGTGAAGATAAAACTTGATACACAGTTTTTTAACATTATAGATTTACATTAATTTGATATGCATTAAAGTTCAAAAGAAATAGGCTCTTCATAAGAGATTTTGGTTTTAATAGATAGATGTTTAGACATGTTTTCATTGTCTAATTCTAAAATGTATATTAGAAAGATGGTTCCTCTGAAACATAAATATATAAGTTTACGATTATTTAAAAACAACATTGATACTAACAAATAAATGTCATGTAGGAGTAGTTGAACAAATCTCATTTTAATTTTTAATCATATTAAGAAACAGACACCTTTACACGTTTTTTAAGTTTCAAAATATTTCCTAAATTTCTTGCTTTTGTTTTGACTATTGAAAATTTCCGACATTCTGCAAATCCAATTTTATTATAATTCTTCAAAATGCATTTTTATCTACAATTATTGAATATTAAGAAAGCAATTTATGTGACTACCGAATGTAAATACTACTCTCAATTAATATATCATTTTTAATATATGCAAATGTAAGTATATCGACTAATATTCATTACTAATTACCTTATATTGTTAATTTATGTTATTTCTGAAAACTGAAATATCCATTGTGTAATCACCATCAATATAAAAGTTATCATATATCAAGAAAGTGGTGTGTGATTTTTCCCACTTTTGAAAATATGATGATAAACATTTCATGTCCATTCAATTGAAACACAGAAATAATTTGTAATTTACAAAGAAAAAACGTAATTTGATTAATTACAGGTGAAAAATGCTTCGATAAGATACGAGCAGGAAAATCAACAGAATTGGTTAAGAAATCGTAGATTTTAACATTTAGAGAATTAGAGTAATATTTGCAGAACATAATTTGAAAAGTGTTTGAAATTAAGCAAACTCTTATCTGAAATTTAATTTAAGTTCAATCTATGAAGCTCTACGATTTAGGTGAATTATTCACATCATGAATTTGTATATTTCTTTTTATTGAAATGTATTTTGTTTATGTACACTGTTTTTATTTCTAGTGCCTGTCTGCAAGGATATTCCACTTTTCCCACACTGCAAGTGATGGCAACTTATATAGAGCACTCAGGGGTATAAGTTGCCATCACTTGCAGGAGCACTCAGGGGTTGCTCCCCAAGTGGGTGAGTCTTTGGAATTTAGAAGGAGAGAACACCCTTCCACCCTCAGAGGAATCATTTCACATGGAGAACATTGAGACCACGACATATTTTATACGCCTACTCACCATTAGGGAACACAATAGATCTTCCATTGAAACAGGGTTTGAGCAAACTACTTTTCGACAACAGAAACGATGTTTACCAACCAACTGCGGGCTGGATGGCCCTTACCAACCAGCCCACAGAGATCTCTGTTTGTGTAAGCTAAAAAAATTAAGATATTACTGTATCATGATTATATAAGATTCCAAGAATAAACAAAAATCTAAATAAATTTTTTTTAATTTGAAATAATTTTAAGAAAATAATTATATTTATACAACATGCAAAAAGTTATTTTCTTTTTTATTAGGAGAGAGAAAGATTAAATATAATATTGTCTCAAAATCATGATATAAATAAAAGCAAAACTTAAATTTAAAATAAATGTTTCCATTTCACGTTGATGATATCAAAACAATATTCTGATAGTTATAATTTTTTGCTTAATAACATCAAAATAATTTCAACAATTTAAAAATTAAAAATTTTAGACTGCTTAATGTATTTAAATGAAGAATCCCTGAGAGCATAACTTTACTATATTATATTTTTTAAGATACATATATGAATAGAAAATAAATAAATAATGTCTCTCAGAGCAATTCGGTAATTCTAAATTAATTATGCTATTCAATGTTTAAAAATACGTGTTATTTTTGTTGCTGAAACTTACATTTTTTTCTTTCATTCTTTATGAGCCATTATTTTAAATTACCCAATTAAATAACTTTATAAATATAAGCAAGTTAATTATTATATATTTACAAGAAATATTACAATATCATAAAAATATTAATAAATATTAAATGGTAATTTTGAGAATTGAAGTGCAAGTGAAATGTGTTTATACAAAAATTAGGTTTAAATTTCAGATTTAACTTGATTCTTGTTTTTTCCTGTATATCTGTTGTATTTGTTATTTGCTTTTCTGGGTCTCTTCCCTTTATATTTTATTTAAATGATATCGGCTTCAAATTTTACGAAAATTTCATTTGAAAGGTATTCCCAGCTGCTGTTTAAGTGCCTTACCAGCTTCAGATGCTATGTTATCTATTTTACTGTATCAAATAAAGGAAAATACTGGAGCACAAAATAGTTCCACAGATATAATTGATAGTAATTAGAAGTCAAAACTTTCATTCAATTTTTGGAAGATTACATAAAATAATTTAAAATACGCTGGAAACTCATGAGGTGAATCACAACTCATATTTGTTATCTCTATCACGAACAATACAAATTTAACTGGGAAAATAATTTTCTTATTATAAAATTTTATTATTTTAAGAAATATCTCTATTTTTCCAATCATTTATTTTTTCTTTTAAAAAAATAAACAATTTAAAATATTAATTTTATGACATTTTGCGTTATAAAAACGCTAAATTTAAATCTAATTGAAAGATATTTCTTATATATTTTTTTCGTCTCTTAAATATTCCTTATTTAGAAACGAAATGCATTTCAAAATTACTTTAAAAATTGAATTAATTCTTTTCCCTAAATGGTAGGAAAATTAAATAAATATTCATATATGATTTGTCTTTTGGGTGATTCGTTTTTTACCATTGTAAATTTTGCTGTAATGTTGATGTTTATAAATATAAAGAATGTTATAGTGATATTAACTATTTATCAGTTTCTTCTACGGTCATGTTATTAAAAATAACATATTTATTGTTTTAGTTTAAGAGATATTATTAATAATCGTGCTAAATTAAGACCTATTCAATATTATACTATGAAATAAATTTCATACATTTTTTTATTACCTTTAAATATTTACATTTAAAATTTCTAATTCTGATTTCTTTACAGTTGGATACTTTTCAAAATGAATGTGCTTCTTCAATATATTTATAACTATTATTCATGATTTTAATTTTAAAAGCAAAAAAAAAGAAATATTACTGATTTTACTAGAAATTTAAAAATAAACTACTTATTACTATAGTGGATCATGATTTAAATGATAATGCAATTATTTTGAGAAAATATATTTTAAACTTTTAAGTACTGAACATTTAAACCTATGAATTGTTAGTCTTCTAGAATAATTCACGTCATAAAAATTCAAGCATTTTCTAAGAAGTTCAGCTAAAAATTGTAACTTTGACATTTCATGAAACATTATTAACCAAACTTTATAAAACACTCATTAAATTTCGCTTTATTATTTGATGGAGTAATTTTTGTTTGAATTAATTTGATTTTATAATTTCTCATTATTCGGAAATTATTCATGACTAAACCTAAAAATATCTAAATTATAAATGATAATAAACTAATAATTTACCTTTTTAAATTTATAATTAACAATATTTCTTCGTTTTTTTCTTAAAAAGATTTATTTATAAATATTTCTTCAAAAAATTATATAATATTTTGATGCTATACTTTTATCATGAATATAATGTTTAATATTCATCTCAAAAAATTTTGGAAAATGTAAATACTTTCTGTTCTAAAAATTGAATTCGGTTCCATTGATCTCTCAATTTAGGGGCCCCAATTTAAGTATAGCAAAAAATTACAATGCCAATCATGATAATTTATTGGGATATGCTAATCATTATTTTGAAAACCATTTAAAGAATTATCTCCTATTGGTACGGAAATTCAGAAAAAGCCGATTATAACAATGTATCAAAATTCATAAAGTAGTTATGTAAAAATTTCCTTATTATGAATTGCAATCTGTATTAAAGTAATAATATGCTGTAATATGTATTAATGAGATAACCTGTTTTAAGGCATTCGCCAATGTTGAAAAATTTATTTGCAACAATATGTGCGATTTTTTTTTCTATTTTGGAATCTAATATTCGAACCTTTCCAGTTTACAAAACAATTTTTATTTTATTTTATGTCAAATAGAAATTAAGCTACAGGAATTAAAAAAATTCGTCGCGTCTTTTTAAAAACGTAATAGGAAGTATTATTTTCAAACTGGAAGTAATAAAAAAAAAGTGGTAAATTACTTTTTTGTCATTTTTTAAACAAATATATTTTTCAATAACATGCTGAATGATAGCTATTAGTATAAGGCCGTTATTTGGCTTATAAATTCGGGAAAAACAAGCGAAATTGTTGTTATCACGAGCGAAACTATCATTTTAAAGGTGATTTTCACAAAACTTTTGTTTCCAAATAATCTCCAAATCGTTAACACGATATTTCTTATAATAATGAAAATATTAATATAAAACTTGGTCTACACGTTTTACGTATCCTTATTTATGAAAGAAAGTGAAATTCTAAATATATATAAACAATGTGTTTTCCTTTAATACTATTCTTAAAGGGACGTTTCAGTAAAATTTCATAATTTATCCATATTTCTTTATATTTTTAATAATATTTTTATCGCTGAATATTTTTCTTAAATGTTGCTTCATTTCAGAGAATATTCTGACACAGATCTTATGACGAAGTTAATTTAATCTTGATGCATTACTATTTTATGTAAAGTGTTAGCCATTTTTAGAAGTTCTGTAGAATGTTTGCCGTATTTTGAAACTTCAATATAATTTGCCAGAAAATAAACCTTTTAACAAAACGTATGCTATATGCAAATAAATATTTCGCTACTCTTTTATGTCTTTATAATATAATTTACCTAAAAATAAGTTAAAAGTAAATTAAAATTAGCTGTTAAGGAAAAATTTATTCGAACATAGTCAGGTACCTTAAGCAAATTTCTTTAAAATAATTTCCAGTGATTTATAAAACATTTTGAAATCACTCCAATTATGAATTTAAACAGTGTTACACCAAATTAGGAGCTGATACAAGATAAAGATAAATTCCTGTAATAAATTAGTATTACATAAATTTATTTTAGAAATGTTATCTTTATCTTATATCAGTTCCTAATTTACTGCGATTAACGACAGTGAATGATGCCATTAATTAACCCTTAAGGAAAATATTATTTTGTAATACTTGATACTTCCTTCAAGAAATTCGATACAATAAACATTTTATGTGTACCTGCAGTCGACATACACGAATAAATAATGTAAACTTTATTTCTAAAGAAAAGTGGAGCATTCCAAGGTAACGTCTAACATTAGTGATAATAATGTTACAGATTCCGGAGAGGAATACTTGTTTATGGGAAGATGAGAAATCCATGGACACTGTCAGGGTAAGACTGTCACTATAAATCGAATTCCGACTAAGATGTGAAATCTGTTTATTCTATTTTTCTATTTATTTGCTTCCCTCCGGTCTGTCCATTACGGTTAAGGTGTCGGAAATTGTGTAAAGATAGGCACATTGGGAAATCGACAGAAAAGGAGTAAAACAACTTTTCTTTCGACTCAAGTTTTTACTAGAAAAAATGTCTTAAAGTGTTTAACAATGTAGAGAGGGATAGATTTAAGTATCTAGATAAGTCACAGCTTCATTTCTAAGCATAGATAAGTTTCCAATTATAGTTTTATAGATAGTTTGCTTCAATTAAAAAATTATCCCCTCTCTGTGTTATCAAGAAAAGGAAAATAATATACAAAGGATAGTTACTGTAATATAAGATAAGAGCAGTCCTTTAATTTTTATAAAAGTAAAGTTGGAAACGACATAAACATATCCGCTTCAATATTAAATTATTCCCTTGAATTAAAAAAGCTATATAATAAATGCCATAAATAAATTAAAGAATATAAAAATTTCATTCTGAGTATGTTTAATTTATAAATTTAGAAAAATATTACCTTAAATTATATGATATTAAAATTTATGTATGATGACCTTTAATAAGAGCATATATATATATATATACATATATATATATATATATATATATATATATATATATATATATATATATATATATATATATATATATATATATATATATATATATATATATTTAATTTAACAACAATAGACAGCTCTGTTTTTTTTTATCTCCAAAACTATGCCTTTAAAATTCAAAATATAAGCATTAAACTCCAATGCCTTAATATATTTTTAATTTCTAAAAGATTGCTAATGTCATTATGTTATCTTTATCAGTAACTGATTTATGTTTTCTAAAATATTTCACTATAATTAATAATAGTATAGTAAAATTTGAGTTATATACTTTAGTAATATAGAGTATGAATGCTTTTATTAATATTCTTGATATACATAGATATTAAAAATAAACATGTATGTGATAATATTAAAATGTTGAAAAATCAGATATAATTGAAATAAAGAATCAATGAATGAATTCAATGTGTGACAAACTTTTCTCTCAACCTAAATTCTTTCGCAAAGAGTTTATACTTAAATATTTTAATTAATATAGCCTGATATATATATATATATATATATATATATATATCTATATATATATATATATATATATATATATATATATATATATATATATATATATATATATATATATATATATATATATATTAAAATTTCATTTATGTATGATGAGCAGATATAAAAACATGTATAAAATAATAAAATTTCACGACCAATCAAATAGCCTAAATTATTTTTAAATTGTTATTTTGAAAAAGTGACGTGTCTTGACCTTAAAATGCTTGATTTGTTATTTTGTTCACTTTATACAAATGTATTATCATTCCAAAGTATAAAAACGATGAATTTATTGTTATTCTAATTCTTGATTAACTTCGATAAACATGAGTGGTTTGCAAAGTCCAATGTAAAATCTCTCGATTATATTTAATAAACTATAAAATTAACTAGAGATGTTACTGCATTCCAAAAATTTGTATATCATTTCTGAGTTGCCATCGTTTCATTTGAAATTTCAAACGGCTTTCAATAATAAATTAAGACCAGGATTGTTTATTTAATATAAATTCTATGAATACAATTTATTGCTTGTATAATATTTCCATAATAATCTATTAATTGATTTTACTCATATCAAAACGGGATACAACCTATTGTGGACTAAATTTTTTAATATTTAAATTTAAATAAAAAATCTAAGACATATTTTCTTCATAATGGACACGATTCTTTTGTGGAATAAAATATTTTTGTGTAAAAGTTTAACTTTATTCTTCGGTACAAGCACAAATACATTGCTAAATACATTGAACATTCGTAACAAACCCAAATATATTGCCAACAAAAATGTTACAGGTTCCGGAGAAAAATACTTGTTTGTGGGAAGATGAGAAATCCATAGACACTGTCAAGGTAGACTGTCATTATAAATCGAATTCCGACTAAGATGTGAAATCTGTTTATTCAATTTTTCTATTTATTTGCTTCCCTCCGGTCTGTCCATTACAGTTAAAGTGTCGGAAATTGTGTAAAGATAGACACATTGAGAAATCAGCAGAAAAGGAATAAAACAACATTTTTATTCGACTCAATTTTTTACTAAAAAAAATGTGTTAACGTATTTGACAATGTAGAGAGGGATAGATTAATAGTTTTTGTGCACTAATTTCTCAATGCATTGCAGTATTGCATCGATAAATAAGTGACTCACGCAATATTATAATGAAAAGAAATTAAATTGAAATGTGAATTCCCTCAATTAATATGCATTATATCAAATTAGCTATCTAACACAACTTAAAGAGTGTATTTCCATGTTTGAAAAATTAATCCATATATTTTAAAGAGAGAATTTGTATTTTTGACAATTTCCTTGTTTTCAAATTAAATTTCCAGAGTTAAGCTGTCTGTAGAAAGTCGTCAATAGTTGTTTGCAGATTAGTTTTCCTTTTATGTATGAAATATTTAGTTAGTTACTTAGTGATTTAAATTTTTAGAAAGACTTAAATTGAGGATAATACACAGATGTAATCCTTAAATCCTCATAAATTGCATCTGCAGCTAGATAAAATGCGGTCAAAACAGATTTCTTGTGTAAGAAACTTCAGTGTGAAGTTAACCACACCAAAATTCATTGGACCAAAATGCATGAAAGTTGTTATGGTGATGCTCATCACAATGCAGCTATATATTTTCCTAATCCTAAATAATGTCCTTTGCGCGTCAAAATTAAATTAAAATATACGACAAAAGTACAATACTACATCAGAGAGTAAGAAAAATAGGGAATATCTTGTATTAGAATCAGGAAAGTATCTAAAACTTTAGCACTAGGAAAATAAACATTTAGAAAATAAAGAATTGTGCGTATGAAATGCCTCATCACAAAATGGGTAGATTTCTTTGTCTTAACTAAAACACTAGGTTGAAAAAATAAACATGCAATTCAAATATATATATATATATACATATATATATATATAATATATATTATATATTATATATATATATATATATATATATATATATATATATATATATATATATACTATATATACTATAATATATATATATATATATATATATATATATATATATATATATATATATTATATATATATATATATATATATATATATATATATATATATATATATATATATATATATATACATTAACCATTAATGGTTGATATTTTTATTATACTTATTCCTAAGGAAAAACTATAAATAGGTGATAAATAGAATTAAACTTATTTTAAGGATTTATTCACATTTTATTTAAATATACTAATACAAGAAAATAATTGTAGAATTTTTTAAATTTCATAAAATTTTATCTCTTCTCATATCATCGTAATAATTTTTATTAATATAAATAAAAAATATATATTAATATAAAAAAATTTTTATAAAATAAAAAATATATTTTAGCTTATATTCAAAATTATTCCTTTATCGATTCAGCTAATTACGAAAGAGTGCAAAAATGTAATCACACATGAAGATTTTCAAAAGTGAAATTCAAGAAATTTCTTTGTGATTAAAAAAAATAGTGATGAAAATATTAGTTCAAAATACTATTTAACTGTGACTTTTTTGTATACTTTGTTAGGAGAAGAAAAATTTCACAAGATAATGGCTTAAAGAAAAAATTTAAACTATGGAAAAGACTATGTAAAAGAAATCATTTAAACTATGCACTTTAAATGTCAAATTAAAAATCAGTGCCATCATAGTGAAATTTAAGGTAGTGTGTACATTTTCGAATATTAATGGAAATATGAATATATTTAGATAATCACAGTATGTAATTAGTCTTATGACAACATGTAAACACTCTATTTTACGCATTGGTAAATATTCATTCATGATTGTCCTCTGGGTTAAGCATTTTCCAAGTCAAATATGCATTACAACTATGTAACTATATGCCTAATCAGAGCTCCTTTGCTGAATTTTAAATCTTTTAATTAGCTGTGGGATGCATACGTTACATATCACTTAACAATTATACATTTAATGTATTCTGTACTTAACAACTTTAACTCCCTATGGGATGGAGAGTTTTCAGGTCTCACTTTTCTATAAAAGGACTCGTAAAGATGTAACTCGTAAAGCTTTATCGTAAAAGATAAAGCGTTACGAATCTTCTCATTCAAATCTTGGGAGAATTCATTATTTAGATATTGTCTATTTTTAGAAGAAGAAATCCCATATTATGTGCTCGGTACTTCTCAGTAGTTTTGAAGAATAAGCAGAAAATAAATATAGCGTGTTCAACATTTGAACTTTTTGTTTAGAGAATATGAGGTATGCCTTGTGAATTTATTTAAGTTTTAGAGTTTTTTGTTAAGTTTTATTTATTTCTGTTTAAAGAATCAATTTTTCATTTACTTTCAATTTATAAAATGATTGAAATAATATATTCAAATTATATATTATATTTTAGAGAATTCATTTCTAAAATTTATTTTTAGTGGAAAATTAAGTATAAAAATATTTAAATTCTCTCTTCTGTTCATTTAATATTTGAAGTTTATCATTCCGAAAATAAATTAAAATTTGTAAATAGGTTTAGAAAAACTTCTTAAATGGCATGAGAACTAATTTCATTAAAAAAAAAACAACTTTCTTTTTGAAGATTTATTTCATTTTGAAAATGTTTTTCATTTAACTAAGGCTTATTTATTGTAATCAATTGAAAAAAGATATTGATTGAAAAAAAATTTTCAATATTTAAAAATACAGTGCACTTTCAATGCGAATAATAATCAATAAAATCACCAACAAAATTTAGGCAAATGACTTCGGTCTATTTTTAGCAGTTTACTTTTCTATGACCTTTAATTCTTTTTATTCTACTTGTTCATTGAAAATAAAAACATTTAAGGGAGACAAAGTAAAAACAATAACTAACACCACAATTTAGCATTTTTTTATCGATGAAGAAAAACTGGAAACGAGACTCTCACATGAAAAATAGTTGAAGAAAACAAATCTAAAAATATTTGGAATGCTTAAATGTTTGTGATTTATAATTTAACTTAATCTTTCTAACATGTTGAAATTTTGCACTGTGTAAGATTTATGAAAATCATTAATGCGACCATAAAATTTCATTGCGAATGAAATGTTACGATTACAAAGTTCAAGGTGTACTACACTTTAGGATGCCCCTTAGTTTCTGGCCAATTTGGAACACTATTTTTAACGATGTTGTCTTATTTTTGATTGGTTAGTCGTGTTTTCAGTGCTGTCTTGTTCCTTCAAACACTTACGAGCTTGACGGAAAAAAAACAAGCTTGATGCAAAAAAAAAGAAAGAAAAAAATCACCCATATTTGCTAAAGGACACTAAAGTGCATTTTTCTACTAAGTTCAAAGCATTATGAATTGTATTGAGTTTGGTTACTTCAGTCGCTGTCGATATTTTTTAAAGATTTTAAGTCATTATTTGAATCAGCTGACTGGGTCTCTATTCTACTCAGAAAATTAAGAAAAAATAAATTAAAAAAGCTTTGTAATAAATTATATGTAACTATATGCTTAAACACAATATCGGAAGAAACACAAGTTTTATTTAATCACTTTACTTAGCTGGTCGTATGCAAATTACAACAGATATAGTTGGAAAATATTAAAGAAGTATGTACACTGAAAGTGTTTTTTTTTATATGTTAAGACAACTATATACCATTTTCCTGTACATGAAACGAGGTTATTGAAACGACTTTGGAAAATAATATATATATGTATATATATATATGTATATATATATATATGTATATATATATGCATATATATATATATATATATATATATATATATATATATGTGTGTGTGTGTGTGTGTGTGTGTGTGTGTTCATTTAAATTTTGCGTAAACTATGTTACAAATTAAAAATGTATATTATTTGATATTATTGTGGATCACTTTTCGTCTATTAATGTAAATACTAACTTGAAATTGTTTTGTTCCAATTTAGTTAAAAATTAGTATGATTAACGGTAATAGAAAAAAACAATTTATTTAATATAACTAATTTAATTTTAGAGTTGTGAGAATTCAAGTATGAAAACCCTCTGTTTAGAATTTTGTTATATTTAAGTGGGGATTTTTTATATGTCTATTGTCTATTATATTTGTTGAACGAGGGATATAAATGGAACTTAAAAAGTTTCAGAATTCCATTATTTATGAAAATAATATTTTAGAAATAAATAAAGAATGTTTTAAAAAATTAGAATCCAAAAAAATATCGTATAAAAAATAACAGTCTTAGTACATAAGCAGTTATTTTTGCAATTGTTGGTTATTCATAATAGCTCTCCTGCACAAAAATATTACCAATAAAAGATAAACGAGACAAAAAATAAACAGATTCTGCAAACAGATTTCTGCAAGGGATTTATTTCGAATGTAATGAAATTCATATTAAATGCTCTTTTCAACCAAAATCAAACAATGTCTAAAATTATTTTTTAATTTTATTACAAGCATTCTCTGAAGTACACTTGTCTTCAGTTTTTTTATGAATGTCACGATTCATGTCGCCATTTTTAATATCAATGGTCTTCATTATAGTTTTAATTTTATAGGGACAATATCGATTTGACACTGGAATAGTAATCGTTCTGACGTCCAGTTCAACAATATATTGGATTGATTTTCACTAGGAGTTGATGTTTTATTTGCTCAGAATTAATTTTAAACTTTAAATCCTTGTCCTTGAGATCCTTTAAATCTTAGAGGGAGTAAATCCATGAGGAGAGCTCGCATCTAGTGAGATTTCTTTCCTGGAAAAATCTGAATTCAATAAGTTTATAATAATTCCTCTCAACCATCCATGGTACTTCACCAAAAGACCTGGTGAAACCTTCAATCTTAGACCAAGATCTTATCAAACTGCCATTTTCTTGCTATCTGAGTGGGCACACGAGAGGAATCATCTTTCAGCAGGGCCAAGGACATTTCCAGACTGTCATTGGTATTTCGTCAATATGGCCTCCCCTGGACATAACGTAACATGCTTAAATTTTAAAAAAGACGATGTCCTTTGGGACCCATCACATTTTTTAAACATTTTAGATATATTTGGTTTTATGGTGGTTGTCTAGCCTAGCTAGACAACCTGAGATAAATAACAACAACAACAAATCCTTGTCCAATAAGCCCCGTTTGCAAAAAGTGACAGTAAAATGAAAAGTTGAATTTGTTATGATAGTCTTACGATAGATAATAATAATTGAAAATTGTGTTTCCTAACAACTTATTTTTCTCACATCTAAATTCAAAACTTTACTAAAATTACCAAATTATACAACTCGAAATATTTTCCAAGAGTAAATATATTTAACTTTCCCGTTTTTATTGTTTGCTTTTTACATGATTTTAATTTAGTTCTCTAAGAATAAACTATTCTCTGTTTGTTGGTTTAAAATATTTAAATGAAAAAAACCACAGAAAGATGCATCACAAAAGACTGAATATTTTTTTACTAATTATATAAGTACCGACAGACTTGGAAAAGAGCACTTCAAATTTTTTAAAGATGCATATTTGCTATTCATGTCAACTCAAATACAACTAGTGAAAGAAACCCAAGTTTTTTTAAAGTAGCCAAATTCACCAAACGATAAGTGAAATTGTTGGAAAATACCGCTTTTTTTTTTACCGATGAATAAACATGGGTGCTGTCTGAATTTCTGAGAAAGAAAAAAAAGTGCAATTTACTTCTCTTTTCAAATAGAGCTTTCTGTCCAATTTCAATTCTAAATTGAATTTATGACTTTACACTTTTTTAGATGCATGTAGCTCTTTTCGTCCTTTTCTTTTTTTCAGTGCAGCAAACGTAAACGTTGAAAGGTTACTGTTCCAGGAAAAGTGAGATCTGCTTGTTTTTATTTTTATTACTATTGCTTTTTATTCTGTTATGCCAGCTGTGTGAATCGTCTACGTTCTTTTTTATGAATGTTGCTTTTATGCCTTGTTGCCAGTAAGTGAAACAAAAATTGGTGGGAGAAAACTAAAATGTATTTGAGTGCACCATAATAAATTCTTTGACAACTTACTTCAAATAGCTTCCAATCCATATTTTAGCTCTTGATAGTTATAAAAATTTGATTATATATTAAAAAGAAAGAAAAAAATTACTTATTTTTATTTGCACAAAAGATGTGTTGAATCGCAATTATAATTTTAGAAAAGTAAATGGTTAAAAGAATCAAATTGAAAAAAAAAACATTTTTATAGATGAAGAATAATATCTTATTAAATGGATTTTTAAAATATCATTTCAAATTTTGAGTAGTTCATGGATTATTGCTTTGTAATAAAATATATCTATGTTTTTAAATGGAAGTAATAAATTTATATTTAATGTATGTGTTGCTCGAAAATAAAAACAAAGATGTTCAAAATGCTGATATTAAAATGTTAATATTAAGAATTAAGAAAAATGTTTTTAAAATGTATTATTTCTAAAGTATGAATTCATCTTCTTACTTATTTTTTTAATGATGAGAACTTCAAAATTTTTATATATTTCAAATGTAAACTTCAATTTCAACATATAAATTACATTCTCTGATGTCAGTACCCTAATAATTATGCACATTTCCAAGTTTTGTCAAATTACGTTAACGTGATTCTGAAGCAAATGTACGTTTCGACTCGACGTTTAGAAGTCAGATGAAATTTGAGAAACAGCTTTAATTTCCCTAGATTTAATGTAGATTAATTTCATTGCATTTAATACTGATATTATATTCAGCGTATGAAATCTTATAATTTGTGATAAGGATAAAATTATTGTGATTTAGCTTTAAAAGTTCGTTTTATTCATTCGTTAGTTGAAATTCAAAAATAACATTAATAAAAATTTTATTTAGAATATTTTACTAATTTTAAAATAATTTTCAAAAGTTATTCTTTTTTTTTCTTTTTTTTTACTGAAATAAATCCAATTTACCATCAAACCTGTTTTTGTGCAGTATGATAAAAATACATTATAATGGTTTTATAGCTCTAACAACATTGGAACTCATATATGGTATTATATGTCTAAAATAAAGCGCACTTAAAAGATCATATAGAAAAAGACTACACAAAAAGAAAAATTTCACGATGTATTTTCAATTATTCTAAATTGTCTTTTTTCATTTTTTACATTTTAAATATCTTAATATTTTTAGGAGATATAAATTCCATTTATAACTAATTTATTCTATTAATTATATATAAATAGAATTCCTGCCTAATTAAAGGCGTAACTTTCCTTGGATTATTAATTTCATTAATATTGTCAAAAGTGCATAAATATTTTGAAAATTTGTAAAGATTGAATAGTAAAAATTTATTTATCAAATAATTCGATACATTTTTTAAATAACATAGAAATTTTGAATATTTTTCCAATGTTTATACTCCAAAGAAGTTTATGCCAATTTGAAAACTTCTTGTTTTAGTTATAACGCTTGGACAAGCCAAGCTCGCTAGATGACGGCTATGCTAAATTAAATCAGAAAGGTGTGTGTTTCGTTTTCAATCCATGAACATTAAAATACATCATTGCTCTATGACTCCTCCTATAGATGACACCACCAGAGGCTCCACTCAATTAGTTTTGACTTTGATCAGGAGGAGGACGAAATTTTCTGTAGACCATTTCAACCATGGTAACTGCTCAACCACAGGACTTTCTAATTCACAGAGTTAACAAGCACATATATCGCCTTCACTCGTTGGATCTTTGGTGGAGTTGGGAACCAAACCCTGCCCTTTCAGATCGAAGGCTAATGCCCACCATTAGGTTACCATGGCCTTTTGAAAGCTTCTTTCAAGCAATAAATGATGTCTCCAGTAATTGAATTAGTAAGATTAACGTTGTAAATATAAAAACAGTTTAGTTAAAATTTACTCGGCACAGCTTCAGAATTATGTTTATAAACCATACCTATTCTTCAAGTTCCCTTTGTTGAAGTCCGAGTCAATGTTCATGGAGAACACTCTGAGGTGTTTTGGAGGGGTGGATGGTGCATTCAGATGACTCTACTCTTCTCACCTGTTAGGAAGACAAAACTACATTAAGTTCTAAAGAATTCAATTTACTAGAATAAATTTAAATTGATAAAGAATAGTTACCTGAAAATTGAAGAATTACTTAAAACTTTGTTATTTAAAAATTTTAAAGTAATTATTTTAGTTTGAAAGATTATATATATATATATATATATATATATATATATATATATATATATATATATATATATATATATATATAACAATCTGACATCTAAATATATAAAATTTCTAAAATTGTACAAAGTTTTATAGCGAAATAAACATTTTTAAGATAATAATAAATAGCTTATTATTCTCCTGAATTCTAATTTTTAAGTATTCAAAGTGTAAATATTAAAAGTTTAAAGGAACCTGAGTAATATTAACTTTCTCTCTAAATAATGTTCCCTTTTTTTTTTTGGTGTTTAAACTACTAGGTCATTTCGTAATTTCTTTGCGTTTAATTTTAGTATATTCAATTTTTTTTAATAATGATCATTACAATATTATATTCACAGTGCAAAAAATGATAACAAACAAATATATAAACACTTATGAAATAATAAATATTTTCAAATCACTTAATACAGTGATGTAAAAATGGTTATAATTATAGTAATTAAAATGTATATGACTGTTAAAAGTAATATATAACTCTGAAAGTTTGATTGAAACTATTGAGCTGTTTTATACAATAATTTCAGAAGTTATTTTGAAATTATATATATATATAAATATATATATATATATATATATTGAAAATTTATCAAATAGTTACTAATGGGAAAATAAAAAGTATACGATTCATAATAAACAAGAAACTAATTGAATACATTTTCAAACTAATTTAATTCATTTACTAAAAATTGCAGTGTAGGATCTTAGTTTAGAGATCCTGTTTATTATGATGTTGGTTTATTTATAGAGCTTCCTCTAAAAGAACCATTTTCTCAAATTGAATATTATGTCATCCGTATAATTATTCTTCAACAGCTCATAAAAATAATTGAAATTTTATGTTTTACAGAAATTTTACGATGGTTCTCAATTATTTCGAGCTTCCTCAAATTTATTTGAAACATCTCCTTTTCATGTTTGAAAGGGATTTTGAAAATAAGGACCGCAAAAAGGTATATAAAACGGGAATTTAAATTAATGTTGATGAATATAATTTCATTTCTTCTTTCACTTTAATAGATATGCTTCCAATTAAAATCTTTTATTAATGAAAGTTAATTGAAAAATTATTTTGAAACTCTTAATCAAAAGTTCCTTTATTAGAGTTCTTGAAAAAAATCAAAATAAAAATTTTCAAGTTCAGTAAAATTTCAAATAATGAATGCACAATTTTTGCGCGAAAATTATTCGTAAGCAACAAATATGTTATAATATAAATAAAAATTTGCAAATAAAACTATGTTTCACTTTATACATATAATTATAAATTTGTATTTTTTAAATATATTATATGCATATATTTTAAAATAAAAAGCAACAATTTGTTTGATGTCATTATTTTGCAATAATAAAAAACTTTTCTTAAATGAAAATTCCTAAACTAACCGAAATAGAGGACAGATTTTAAAATATGAAAACAGTACTCTTTGTTCATTTTTCACCTGCCTAAATATAAAAAAACGCCATTATCAAAAACAAAATTACTTGTATAAATAACCTACACACTTCTGTGTTTACTTTATATCAATTAGTTTTAGAATCATTTTCCTGTCTTTTGAAAATTATATTTACAACACTAGTTTGACACTATAATTGAAAGCATGTCAAAAATTATGAAAAAGAAAAAAATGTAAATAAATTCATTTACTTTTCACCTTGTTAAGTTTGATTTTTTGCATGAATTTGATATTGGAATTTCAATTACAGCATTACTCGCGTCATTTTCATGATAACATTTTATGGAAATAAGAAATTTGATTTCGTTTTTCATTTATGTATTATACAGCTTTCATTTGTATCGTTTTTAATAAAAGAATGTTATTATTTCCCATAATGATCATCATTTTTCATGGTGGCTTAAATGAAATTTTGAAGTGAATGTTTTTAATACACATAACTTCATATAGCATTGATTCTTAAAATATTTTATAAATGTATTTTCAGCTTATAACATCAGCATGTATGAAAAAGATGGAAAACATGCATATTATTAAAAAAAATATTTGATTTTTTCTAGGTTCTTTTAGGAAAAAAAGTTTAAAAAGCATATTAAATGTTAATTTTTTTTATTTATATCAAAATACAGTAAACAATTTAGCTATTGATACCTGTTTTCGATTTTCAAAGGAAATATTTAAAGCAATTCATAATAGATTACATAAAAAATAATAATCATGGAAACAGTTAAAAAAATCCTCTTATATACTTTATTTTGATTATATTATATGCTTTTAATTACTTAGAGCCCCATAAATATTTCGTTTTGGCGATTTAATTTTTTAGCGATAGTTTTTTTTATAGTTGTTAGTTTTTTTACTACAGAAATTAATTCTTTAGAAGAACAGTAAATCCTCACAATCGAATTTAGGAGTTTGAATGTTAAAAAAACTTATTAAATATTCTTCAACATGCATGAATATAAGTTAAAGTGCTGAATATATTCTCCAAAATTTGAACACATATTTATATTATTAAGATTCTCTTTTTAATATATGGAGTAAGCAAATTTTATAATAAAATATAATAAATATGAATAATATGCTGTCAAACTGGATTAAAAATTTTGAAATATGAGGAATTTATTTCCTTAAATTATTCCTTTACAATAGTTTTACTGAATGTTAAAGCAATTTGACTGAATAACTTAGTTTATTTAAGAATCAAAATTTAGTATCCGAAAATCATTCGTTAGAATATTTAGAAATACATTTAGGGGATTTGGTTTTTTAATTCAACTTCACTTCTCCGACTAGAACTAATTTGATCGGAACCTATTTTTTAAAGTGCAATCCGAATTAAATAACCATCCACACTATTATTTATTATCAACGTTTAATATATATATATATATATATATATATATATATATATATATATATATATATATATCTTGCTTAGTAGTGATGTCAGTCTATATAACTTCTATATTTATATTTTTCCCCACATTTATTTATTTTTTATGATAAAATTCATTAAATGTTCAATAATTTTATTAATTTAATTTGGCTGAAGTTTATTGTTTTCTGTTATATAGTACCACACACACATTTGATGTACTGTTGTTACTTTAAAGTGATAAAAATTTTCTTATATAAATGACTTTTATGTTAAAAAAAACATTTTATCAGCTATAGAAAATGCACAATAAGCTATAATTTGATATGTATGTTTTTTACTGAATGTCACAAACTATGTTAGGAAAGACTAAAAATAACATAATAATAGAAATGTTACACAATAATAGAAACAATCAAAAGAAGAAATCAAAAAAAAAAATTCAAAAGTAGGCTAATTTAGCTTTTAATAATTTCTAAATAATTTTTTGTGGTTAAGATATAATTTTATTCCTTTTTCGTTTCGATGGAGTAGATATGAAATAACTAATATTCTTTTATTAACTTGCTGATTAGAATCTAATATTCTCAAAATTAAATGTCGAGCATAAGTTAGATAGAAAAAATCTCAAATTAGACTATACTGTTAACTTTTCGAATATATCCCTCAGATAATTACTAACTCTCCATATAGTGTCCATGTTGCATCATTGCTCTTCACCAATCTGATTTATGACCATTTTTTTTACAAAATTCAAGATTTTTTTTAATTGAAAAGATTGCATTTTGAAGAGTTAATCACTATTTTAAGGATATTTGACTCATTATTATGCATTAAAGGGTGTACTTCTTTCTTATTATAACGAAAAATACTTTGAATTTTACTTAAAAAAGAATGAGATTTAATTATTAAAATTACATTTTGGTTTATACTTATATTTTCACTCGGCTTTATGGCTATCTTTTATGCTGTATGCATATATTAATATCTGTGCATATCTAAATTTTGTTTTCTATTATAAGCTGCATTAATGAAATAACTCTTGTACGTATCGTATTTTATCATCCAAAATATTTTTATTAAAAATTTAAAAAAATTTTTGGTATTTATTACAATCTTTTTTTTTTTATGTATTAAGTTAGCGTTCAATTGTTATCATTGCAATTAAATGTCCTTCAAAAAGTTATTTTAAAATTTAGTATACTAGTGCAATATTTCATTTTTAAGTCATAAGTACTTAATCATTTTATGAATAATTTCATACTTTAAAATATTTGCTCAAGGAAAAAAATTGTTTAATGTTTAATTCTGTTTGTATTAAAGGGGTACTCCTTTCTTATTATAACGAAAAATCCTTTGAATTTTACTTAAAAAAAGAGAATAAGATTTAATTATTAAAATAACATTTAGCAATTTCTTTCCTTTTTACTAGATCTTTTTTAAGTAATTAAAAGTAATGATTTATTAAATAATTTTCACAATAAATGTTTTAAATCATGTTCAGAGAACCACGTATAATTTTTTATATCTTATTTAAATATTTTAAACTAGTTTATAAAGATGTTCTCTCTGCTCCTCTTTCCATTTTTTAACTCTTGTGGCAAGAGGGTTGACTTTAACCACATCAGCGGAAAATGGGATATCATCTCAGAAATGAAAAATTAATTCAATAAATAAGAAGGAAACAGGATTAGGTGCAAGTCTCGAAATGCGATTGTAACACGAGCAGAAAGCATAGAGGACAGTTTATATGTCGTCGTCATGGTTACCGTCTACTCGCGTGCCGATGAAAATTCGCAATTACTTGAGCTCGATGCACCACGTGACACATTGATTGCCAACGTCATGAAAATATGGGCCAATTTTTTTTTCTTCACTTTTTTTATCGTTTGGAAGTACGGAACAATTTTTTCATCTTCGTCTCGAACACACATTCCACTGCTTTCATGGAAAATAAAATCTTCAATCAGTTCTTCGAAGGTATTTTTAGAATTTCTCAAAAGGTATTTGCATGATAAAATTTATGGTTTCTTCTGCAAGTAAAATATATTTGCTTGAAAATAAAAAAAAAACACGGTTTCTCTTATTTTTAGAATACAGTTGCGAATGTTGTTAAAGTTTTGGTCCTTAATGCTTACAGATCTGCGATTTTAGGCAATAACCAGTTTATTTATTTATTTTTTACTTTTTACGAAGTATTTTTCGAATTTCTGATCTAGATTTGTAAAATTTTTTCTGAGATCTTGAATGTTATTTCAAAGCATTTGATTCTTAAAAAAGCAGAGTTTGAAATTTATAGAGACTTAATGTTCATTTTTCATCATTATGCAACAATGATAAATTAATGCGAAATTCATAATTGAAGTAAATGGGAAAAATTATATCTAATGTTACTTTGCTGCTGATTTTTGATATGTCACTCAGAAAATAATCATGAATCCCTCAAAGTTGTTGCTCCTTGAATTTGTTTTCTCATAAGAACAGAAAAGAAAGTCACTGAAGTTTATTTATACGATTGTCATTCATGTATTTATTTGACAGACAGTGTATTCAACTTTAAAAATAATCATAAGGCAGTGTCAGTGTTTTATTTTTCGAATGATCTTCGGCATTTAAGAATTTTTATCCAGAATATTGTTTCTTTTTTGGATTAATATTTGAATGAATATAATATATTAAGTTTTAACTCTTAACTTACACAAAAACTCTGAATATTAGTTTCTGAATAGAAAAATTCTCAATTTTTTTAATGTAAGTTCTTTTGACAGAGGTGTCGTATAATCAATGATGCCAAATTATGAGATTGGCGATTTTTTGGCGGATTTTCTTATGTATTTGGGAACCTCGTTTTTATTACATCATACATATTAAGGTCTTATATATGGAGAATTCTTATGAATTATGCAAAAATTCTATTTTGGTAACCCTGTTATTTATGTTATCGCACACGTTACGATACGTCATCTTGGCAACATTTCTTCATCGCCAAAAAAATTCAGAATTTAGAATCATGGATTATATGGCACCTGTGCCGCTCTTTTGACCTAAATATTTTTGCTGGTAGAGGAATAGAATGCTTATTACTTAATTTGAACATAGTTATGAAATAAAAAAATGTCTACTATATCTTAATAATTTTACATAAGGAAATCAATAAATACTGTTGCAACAATACTTTTTAAGAAACAATTGAACTGTTGTTGATATTGTATCAATGCAGAAAAACTCTTCTAAAATATAACCTTAATTTGAAACATTTTTTAATATTATGTGAGTAATGTAACAATGTATTTTAATTTCAGCTTTTAACATAACATTTAATAATTTCTTTATTTTTTTCAAGATTTAACTATAGATTTGCCTCATTAATGTAAGAAAATCCTATGTTTTATACTCTAATTATGGATTTAGTGTAATATTCTAAGTAGATTTTAATGAGAAATATTTTGAAAGTTTTCGAATGAAATATACAAAAATATAACTTTAGGAAGTATAATTAGACAGAAATCATACTTTATAATTTAAAAAAATATATAAACTTAAATGCTATATATATTCACTGTATAGAATTATAAAAAACACACACACACTTCAAGTATTCAGTCTTTGAAAATAATTGCATTGACCTTTAACTGCAAAAAATCCTGCATGACGTAATCTTTATACGAATCAATTTATTATTAAATTTATAAAAATGTAGTCCACTTACATTAAGTAAATGTTGTCACGTATAAGAATGTCAAAATTTATTCTTTAATATTTCACTTTAATTTTTTTTTCCAAAAATTGTAACTCTTCTTTCAAATTCTATAATTAATTAAATTCTATATTTTTAATAATTCTTAATTAATTAATTCTATGATATAATTAATAAAGTTCTAAAATTTTAAATTCTAAATATTTGAATTACAATTTTTCTTTCTGAATAGTTTGAAATATGAAATTTGTTTTTTTTCATTTAAAATCTAAAAAAATTGTTTAATAAATTAAATAATTTTAAAAAAAAATATTTAATATTTAACTTATTTTGAGTCTAAATTTTCCTTTTAATTGCTTAATATATTTTTGAAATCGTATACTCTTTTAAAGGCAAATAATATTTTTGAATGCAATGTTTATTTAATAGTTCTCATTTAACATTGATTATTTTAAAATTACTTAAAACATTTTGTTACGAATCATTTCACATTTTATTTTATTATTACATTAAAGATATTTAGGTATTAAAAAAATTCGAAAACGCTTTACGATTCTAATTAGAAAAGATAGGAATTGTTTCTATTCTGATTAGAATTCTTTTTACACAATTTCTTTAAATTTTGTTCTTTTATATATACATTAACTTTTAAATCTTTTCAATAACCGGATATATTGAATTTAATTAATCTAATTTAAAATTGGTCTTCGAATTAACCTTAAAATTTAAAATGCGACCGCTGAGTGTGAACCAAAAAAAGGAAACTTAAGATTAAAAAATTGTTTATTTTCAATATTTCCAAGTATTTTTTGCATTTTATAAATAACCATATGAAGAAATATAAAATGCAAATAAATCATTTTGCTAACTTTTGGATGCATTAGAAATACCAGAACTGTATTTGTTCATTTGAATTTTGCATAATTATAACCGGACGTGTACTACTTTTACCAATAATTTAACATTTGATTCATAATATAATCGCAGATTTAAATATGAATTTAAACACATGCATTTTCATAAATTTGCACTGTATTCTATTCTAAAAATGCTTGCTTATTATGGAGTTAATCTTAGAAAAATGCCTTTATAAAAAGTTTGCCAAACAATTCTATGTTACTTAAAATTGCTCAAAACATCGTCATACATTTCATATTACGCTGAACAAGCATTCGTAGTTAACTAAGAATCCAAAATCATATTTCAGTAGAACTATCGAATTCGAGTGAAGTAGGCGCTGACGAGAGATAAATTTAGACTCCCCCACACGCGTTAAAAACCAAAGATTGCACGAAGGTGCGTTCTTAAATATCTCTCCGACACTTGCATCACTCACCAAGAGTAATGACTAAATTACAGGTGCTGAGGATGAGGACTTAAAACTTTTTTTTTTTTAAAATTTATGCGAGTTCCATAGAGTCTTATTTATCTTTCAACGGCACCAGCTAAAGGAAATGGCGATGAATTAACGAAAAATGCTGAAGATGTTTAAAAACGTAAAATTAATTGGAAATTTTAAAATATAATAGTTTGTTTTCTTTTAGAACGTTAACTTGTAATTAAAAAACTACATTGCTGCAAATATTGTAATATACAAATGTACTAAATTCATTAATACAACAAAATAATAATTTAAACATTTCTCTCTATTTTTCAATACTTTTATTATTAGAGATGTGCTTAAGAGGTAGTGAAAGGTTCGGGAATAGAAAAAACCTTCATTTATACATCAATTTACATCAATCATCATTTATAGATTAAGCAATCAAAAAATAATTACGAATCAGAAAAATCCGCAAATATCTTCGGCTTTTTTCAAAAAATAAAAATAAATAAATAAATAAAAATAAATAAATAAATAAATAAAAAATAAAAGTGAAATACGATCATAAATAATTGTAATCCTGTTTATATTTCTGAAAAACTAGTTTAGACATGAAGATGAGGGAAACAAAAAAAATAGTGTAAAATAAGTTTGATATTTATTTGCGTTTATTTTGCAATTTCTTTAAATAATACACTCAAAAAAAATCGATTCCTTTCTTCGTGTAAGAGAGTAATCGTTGGAAAATCATTTATATTATTGTTGTTCAGTAAAAAATATATAGGAAAAATTGAAAAAATCAAATAAATTCTCTTGTTGAGCTCAACTTATTTGGCATTATATATTACATTTTTGAATATTCACTCATTTTATTCGTACTCTAAAGCTGACCAAAAAATTCAAGTTTGAACGAAATTTTAAGACTTTATCTGCAGTTTGGATAACCCTTTACCCTGCTACTTCTATAGGACATATTCGAATGAAAGGAAAACACAATGCTTCCAACCGTGATAAGGATCATGTGTATTTTAATAAGAGAGTATTTCAACTGTTTATTTAATAAATTCTGAAAATTGTCTTTCTCTCGAATTCTTTATTATTCTGTCCACAGATTTCATTGTATATTACTTCAGTGGATTCAAAATGTATATTATAACACACCTATCCATATATATATATATATATATATATATATATATATATATATATATATATATATATATATATATATATATATATATATATATATATATATATATATATATATATATATATATATACAGTTACAGATGTTTTCTTATATTGTTCGATCAAAAGTCGTAAAACTTAATATAGAATTTAAGTTGAAAATTACAGTACATTACTGGATCAATTTTAAAGTTGTGAATATTTGATTTTAAAACATATAGTGATAGAACAAGAATAATTAAATAATATGAAACAGGCCAGAATTTTTGACACTTAAGATCTTAGAGAATTCTGTTATTTATTTACTTGTGTGAAGCTGAATTTGAGAAATGAATTTCTTTTTATTATTACTGTACATATGTACTACCGAAAACGTTTGTTAATAAAAATGTTTGATATCACTTGTCTTTTTTCATTGTTTTCATTTGATTTATCTCCTAAATTTATTTTTATTTATGTTTTTATAAAATAAGTGGATCAGATAAATATTTTTAGTGTTATACAATATTAATCAAAGAGAATTTGTCTTCTTGAATATTTTAAAGATGTTTTTTTAACTCTAAAAATAGTATTAATGTGTGCTAATTTTTATAAGAATAAAGTGAACTATTTATGCAGTCATCATCTAAGTGTTTAGAAACCAGTGATTCTCCAACGTTTCATCATAGAAACATTTTTAGCCATGATATTCTCATTTTTATCTCTTGCTCTTTCTCTCCCTATTTAATAAATTGGCAGTCGAATCATTAGTATCCATGTTTTCTTTATAACAGTTCAGAGGTTCAATTCTTAACTCCGTCTTGGATGATAGTATTGTGGTTTAGAATCATCTTTAAACTACATGTGACTATATGATTGGTTCTTTTGTGCAAAACATGACAGTTGAGTGACAAACAAACCAATTCCCTTTCTACTAATTTATAGTAATGCAGCAAATGAACAATGAGCATTTTGCATTAAGGCAAGAGTAATGTATAATTTACACATTACTCTTGCCTTTCTTATTCTCTATTATTGTGGGTAAAAAGTGCATATAAAAATACTTTAAATATATAAAAGAACAACAAATAATTAAATTACCATGTAGTTGAGTTAAAATAAATGTAATTAAACTTGAATAGCATTTTTCCCATCCATCTGTACCTTCCAATTTTTCATTTGATTTAAATAAATATTCATAATTAATAAATTTTTATTCCTTAAATGTCACTATGTATTTCTGTTTTATAAACATATGTAAATAGTAATGTGTTATACAAATTTAAAGCAATTTACTAATTTAAAAATTCTCTTGAATTGTTTAAAAAGACACAGATCATACATTACAGGCAATAGTTTTTAAGGAAAAAGTTCTTAATATAACGTCAATTTTAAAGCATTTAGAATATTATAATTAACCCAATGAGGATTAACCCCTTAACTGACGAATTAAATGGAATTTGATGCGACAAAAAAAAACTATTTAATTTCGCTTAATTGAACTACACCATCAATTTACACCATCATCCCCACTTTCATATAATGCATCCGGCTTATACATGTTACGGGGATTATTTATAATCTTTACTAAACTCAAATATTGGCTAGTATAACATTCACCGTGCGAGACTTCTGCTAAACTGAACTCTTACTTTCAGTGTGCTTTTTTTAAATGAGAATCGTCGAACGAGTGAAGCAACTATGTAATCTAATTGTAACTTGCACGGCGTCCGCCGAAAGAAGCGCTTGACGAGTCTGACTCGTCAAAGTCTGTGATGGCCCAGGAAATCAATGACGAGTCAGACTCGTCAAAGTCAGTCAAGGGGTTAATACATTTGCTGCTACTAAAATCCTCAAAAGACGAATGTACTGTGCGATATTTTTGAATATTCACAAAAAAATTGAATCATAAAATTTAAGAATAATGCATTAAAATATAAAAATAATGCTTCATCAACATGCCTCAAAAACCTCTTTGTTCAATCTCCAGAACTGTACTATATATATATATATATATATATATATATATATATATATATATATATATATATATATGTGTATATATATATATATATATATCTATATATATGTATATATATATATATATATATATATATATATATATATATATATATATATATATATATATATATATATATATATATATATATATATATATATAAACATATAACTTGTCCTAGTCGTTCTTCGTCAAGAGCTTCGCAGCCATACGAAGTAATAATTACCATGCTGACGCTCCAGTTCATCAGTGGCAGCGAATGTATTAAGCTTGTTGATAAATTCAATTGTCTCAGCTTCTAAATAGTTTTCTTTTTATCACTATATCTACATAGTTTGTAAGAAGAAGAGCTACATGTAGTTTTTCATCTCGCGGAAATTTAACAGAAGTCAATCTGATCAACTTGTCTTAAAATCAGAATTGAAAGCCAATTGAGCAGCTTCTCCCAATCATTAAATATTTAAAAACGTTCCTATCCCAAACAAAGAGTTCTTCATTTTGAAATATTTGTAAATGGAGCTTCCAAAATATTTAGATGTCTCTTTGAAGTTTTAAGCTCATGTCACCGGGAAAATTATAAGAAAATATTAATTTTTTTTTTAAAAAAAAAATCAATGCTTTTAAATTCTATGCTAAAGTTAAAAATATCAATGCTGAAAAAATTTAAAAAGTTTAAGATCAATGCTAGAAAAATACCATGTTTACAAAACGATATTTTCAAAAACTTTTCTTATAATTAAATTTAATGAAAATTATAATTTTCATTAAATTGAACTTTCCTAACCACCACTATACTAATAATTTATTGCTAACTGTTCACAGCACATCAGAAAAAATACTTATATTATTTTCACTTCAACTTCCAGCTATAAAAATAAAGCAGAAAAGGTTTTTTGCAAATTTTAATGATTCGTTCTTACAAAACTTGCCAAATTGAACTTTTGTTAAGAGTAATTGAGAACATTAATCTTAAATCTCTCCGAGTAATTTCATTTCCCGAAATAGATTATCTAGAACAATGCCGTTGAATCCTTTCCATCTTTAATTAAGGAATGCATTCGTAACAAAACAATTGTACCGTATTTTCGGTTTCTTCAAATAGTTCTTTCATTCAGCTGTGTCGTCGTTCTGTGTCGGCTTCGCCTCTATTTCACCGTCTCTAAAGCACACATAAATTGTTTTAGTTTGTCAACTAAAGGTGTGTTTGCCTGCATTCGCTAAATGACTTGCAATAAGTCACTCGAAATTTTTCTATATGATTTTGGCAACTTATACATAACTATAATTTATCAAAACACTGACTTCTGATGATGATAAATGGTTTGTAAAATAGCAATTACTCTCTATGTTTAGATTCGTAAGAATTAGAAATTAAACTGAATGAGGAATCTGTTAGCAAACGTTAAATTGGAATGAAAGTAAAATTGGACCAATTGCCATTTTTTCGAATTCTGAAATTTTTCTATAATTAATATTAAAGTGATATATTTAAGCAAAAAAATGCTCGTAATGCACTAAGCCAAATATTAATTTTAAATCTTTGATATTTGTTATTTTATTTATAGGAATTCGAATGAATTTTATTTAACAAAGCAATATTTTAGCAAATATCTCTTGTGGTTTGATGGTAGTGAATTCCTTTTAGCGTTCAATAAAAGCCTTTTCGAAATGATAAGATGTATGCTATTAAAACTACAATGCCTAATTTTTTCCATTAATTTGGCGTGAAGGTTAAAGAAAAACGAACTGGCCCAAGTGTTGATCTTATTTGTGTATGATGCCGAACGAATAAATATCTGTCCTCATTTACTTTTCACAAAGTATTCCAGAATGTCACCAACGTGGCATTATACGATTACATGTTACTTGTTTTGTTCAAAGGTATAATAACAAAATAAATTCAAGTATTAGAGAATGATTTCATAATTTAATTACGAAATTGCTAAATTATTGAAAGACGTAAAAACAGTATCATTTTCTAGTACATATTTCATTCGAGGTTTCGGAACTTCTAAAAATTTTAGATGAAAAATTTATACAAAGAATATAAAGCAGTTAAATTGGAAATCTGTACTTGTTATTTAGTAGTTATTCACAATACTTTCAGACTATCAAGTTATTGCATTATAGTTTATTATTATATATACACTTAGTATAGAGTTCTATATTCCATGAAAAATAAATATATATTGCGGAACTCTAAAGCAATTTCAAATGTATGATTCTCAGAACTTTTTTATATTATCACACACACACACACACACACACACACACACACACACACACACACACACACACACACACACACACACACACACACACACACACACACACACACACACACACACACACACACACACACACATTTAAAATTATATTTCTTGTCTTAATGAATCCATTTTTTGATCTTTTTAAATGAAGAAAGAAAGTATGTAGTTAATTTAAATTTCCTGGATATTAAAAGAATCCATTTCTTTTATAAAAAGATTAATCTATTTTCTGATTAAAAAAAAACGACGAATAAAGGAATTAATGCAAATAAATACTTTGCAAAAGTTACTATTTAAATTTTTATATTAAAAAAAATAATTGTTATTTTTATATGATGATTTAATAGCAACAATTAAGATTGATAAAAATAATACAAATTCTACTATAAAAAATTATGTTTCTAAGAAAACTTTATTTTATTTTATGCAGAGCTGTGCAAAATACCAATAAATTCCATAGATACAAAAAGTAATCTTGAATTCTTGAGTCGTAAACGAAAACTAAGCGTCTTATCACGAGGTTCTGTTTTAGAAAGTGTGGGGTGGGGGTTGAATAGGAAAAATAAGTCATTTAGGTTAAGAAAATTACTCTGAAGGCCACTTCAATTCCTTTGAACTCATAATTTAAATTCCGGAAAGATAGAAGCTTTTCGGATTCGGTTACAGCTACGCGTTTTTCGATTCTTTGAATTTCCATGCACGAAACTCATGAACTCCTTTGGACTTAATTTCGCAACAAGATGGGTTATTTGTGTAGCAATTTCGAAATTCCTTTTTCCAAACTCACTGTCGCATTAAAAAGTCCCGGAGAAGATCTATTAGGGGAAAACTCTTTGATCACGATTTTGTGTTTTTCAGTTGTGAATTGAACCTTGCCAGTTGTCATTTCTGGAGATAAATTTGAAGATGACGAGAAAGATCTTATTTGCATATTTCGGTATTTTTTAAGAAAATTCTTTGATATATAAGTGGTGTATCCATTTCTATTTTTGAGAGCAGTTTTTTTTTATCAAACTGGTGAATTAAAAAAAAAAAAAAAAAAAAAACAAAGTCGAAATTTTTATAAAAAAAAAATGTTAGTTTTTTAAATATTATTTTTGTTTAATTGCAGACGCAACTTCACCATACATAAATTCGACATTATATTATGTGAAAAAATTATTAAAAGGGGTAATTTTTAATGTTGGCGTAAAGAAAGCAATAGTCTTAAGGTTCAAAATAGATTGTTTACTAATATTGCAAGTATTAATTTAGAATTCTATTATTACAATCATTGAAATGGTGTTGTAAATTTTTGACGAGTTTTGCGAAAAAAAACTCAATCTTACTCAATGCGAACTACAAGCCTATGAGTATAAAGTTCCAAAATTGTTTGTCATATATCTAGAATTCTATTAATTAATGAAATTTTTAAAAATTTAAATCGTCCTTGGCTATTTAAATAAGCATTACTTTTGTCTGTTTCATTTTGATTTTCCTTTTGTTCTAGTGTGAATGTGTTAATGGCTTGAATCAATGGAAAATGTTTCTTAAATCCACGTTTCGGTCTTTATATGAGTAATCATTTTATTAACAAAATAAACTTCGAAAATATTCTCAGACATTTAATGGTAAACTTCACTTTGTTTGCTGCCACTCAAAGAATGCGATTTGAAAGCAGGCAGCAAATTCGTCGACAATTCTGATTTATATCGCCGTCTCCATATGATGCCTTAATTAATTATATGTGACGTTGATTCTGACGTAATATTATGTCATAGATATTTTAAACCAATGAAAATTATAATAAAGCGATGTACTATTGATCTTAACAGGATTGGAAGAAACAACCACTTTATAGTTAATAATGTGTTCAATAAATTTAAAACTCAATCAAAATAAGTTCCAAACCTTAAATACGCCAAATTTAAAATTTAGAGGCTCACAGTGACCTATTGATCGGATATAGCTCTTTAAAATGAAACGTCACGAACTCAATCCCCGCTACCGTTTAATTTCAGTTTTCTGCATGCTTTTTTATGTTAAGGGGGATGCTTAGAAGATACTCAAGTATTTTCCTTTGATCATGATCTCGTGTCCATGGAGTATGTGAAAAAACCCTAAATGTCTCCGAAGCTGTCAAAGACAGACATGGTGATCTCGACATCTCTATCTGTAAAAAGAAGCCCCACAGGATCCTCTATGCTGACGTTAAAATGCTTGGACAGCATTGCTGGACAGATGAAGATGTGTTGTGGGGACAGTTGGGTGTTATCAGGGCAGTGAGGACAAAGCCCGTTGTATAACTCCTTTGTCCATCTGTATAAATTCTCATGCCTTTTAAGTGTTTTGTTCTAAGTCTGGCTATTATAGTTAATATTTTCCTTTGAAACACTTAAATAAGATCAACTATTTATGAAATGTCTTTACAACGAAATTCTGTAATATTCGATATTAAATTGTCTTACAAAAGCTTTGGCCCGTTGAGAAAGTTCTACAAGGAAAAATATCCAAGATTTTTGCGAAAGTTGCCTGACTTTAAAAACGTTTTCATCATTGGAATTTGAAGACATGAATGCAATAAATTTTTGCTGAATTGAGAAAATTCAAGATGAGCCGAAATTCTACTTCCTACGTTTTTCTAGAGACAAAGGAATGAGAAAATACGAATAAACGCGTCACTGTATCAAACAATTATGGCAACAATTAATTTATGTAATATGATGAGATAGCTTTTATATCTTTGATAAGATAGCTTTTTTATCTGTATAATGATTTTATCAGATAGCACAATATTAAATTTATGCATTTTTACAGTTATGTTAATTTTAAGTTAGAAAAAATAATTCTGAGAGTTAATTATATTAAATTGGTTATCAAATTGTATTAATAGAACTGTTGAAAATATTGGGAAATTTTTTTTTCAATTCAAATTTAATTAGCAAATACTGCTTATTACGTATGTAGAGATAAAAACGCGTTTCCAATAACACCAGGAAAAGAAATCATTAGAGTTGAATGTTACTATTTTTATAATAAATTTGAAATTATAAAAATTTTCCCTTGAATTTATTTTCCCTTGATTCTACAAGGAAAAATATTATGTCATGAAATTTCTAAGCAAAATTTAATAAATAAAATGTAACGAAGAATAAAAAGGGAATTTTGTATAAAAACTGATATAATGTCTTCATTTCAAAATTAAAACGCATCAATTTTTTAAAATTAATAAATATTCTTCCTGGAGAGTATGTGTTTGAAATTACATTTTTATTTGTGAACAATTAAATATAATAATTGCATTTAGTGAAATAGAATTAATATAAAAGACTCTCAACATAGTGGTGTGTACTTAATGAATCCGATTCAGTCACTGCTTTCATCTTCAGTAATTTTACAAACGATTCAGAGTATTTATGACTTTTTGTGTACTTATTTAATTAAAAAATTATCTAAGAAGAAATGTGTGCTTAAATTTTAGGTTCTGGTCTCTCAGGTGAGTAGTTTTCTTTGAAATAAATTTATAATAATTTTTTTCTATATATCGTGTTTTTAAATAAACCAAAACTCCGGTGTTAAAAATGTTATTTCTAAATGAAAAATCGGTTTAAACATAAAAATATAAGTTCTACGTTTTAATGTATAAAGTATACACATTTAGAAATATATTTTAAATTCTTTTTTTAATTATAAACTGAAAAGGGAAATAGTAAATAAATTATGAAAACAGAAGCAGAATTTAAATAATTTATTTTGTTTACATGGCATACTGAAAGAAAGATACAAATCAATAAAAAAAGTTTCCTTTTGCTCCATAGCATGAAGCTCTAAAGTTTAATATAAGTACACAATACATAATAATTTATTAATGGTATATCTCTCTCAAAATGATCTTTTGCATCATGAAATGAAGTGAAATGGATGGATTTGATAAAAAAAAACAAATAGAATCAAATAGAATGCTGAAAAACTTCCTTCCCGAGTTCTAATGCAGGCGGCTTATTGGAAAAAGCGAAATTCCTTTCTCATTAGAGAGTAATAAAAAAATCATAAATATTATTATCTCTTAAATAAAATTTCGGAAGTAAAGTGTGGGAATATCAGTAGTAGAGAGTATTCTATAGAGTATTTTTTCTCGACTCCCACCAATTACACACAAATAAAAATTTTGAAAGGATAGAAAATCATCCACAATATATTTCATCCATGATTTCTTTCTTGAAGTGAGAATTCCAAAGGTGAATATCACAATATTTAAATTAATTATATTATATATTAAGCAATTTTTAGATAGCTCAATAAGCGTTAATTATGGTTTGAAATAATTGTAAACATTGTAGTCAAACTTTCAAACAGGAATATAGTTTTTTTTAAAATTTCGCCAAAGACCGACATCCTGATATAAGCTTCTATTCTCTATAACCATTCTCAATTCAACCTGAGTCACAGGTTCAGCAGTGAAACTAATTAAGGATTTTATTTACATAAATTTCACAGTGAATTTCAAGAACTGAGATGAAAAGCGCTGACACTGTGATTAAAAGATAAAATATATTCTTCAAAATTAGTTGCACTTTTTGCCAATAGATTGCGCTGTATATTAATTACGACTGCATTGAGGTATAAAAAGTGTGTAATTGTATTTTAAAGTCATACTTGATCTCTCGTTTTAATTAATATGATGTAGGATCAACAATCGACAAGTCCATAGGCGAAGTGGAGCTACGATTGCAACTTTAGTATCCTCTTTTCATTACGGTCACAATATATATTTTATTTTAATCTTTATATTTCGATCACCTTTCTCCCATTCAATTGTTGGTCATCTAAAAATAGACTGCAAACAATCTAGAAACACGTGAAATTAGAAATATTTTGGTGACAAAATACTTTATGAAAAATCATCCTTTCTCTAGTTTCTTTTAATTTCAATAAAATATCTGAATTTTGTAATTAAATAAATATTATATATTATAATAACATAATATATTGAATAATATATCCTGTTATATATATATAAACCTGACTATAGTTCATGCATTGACTGAAGCTTCAGATTAATTGCTACCAAGAATGCTAAGAGTAATATGGATATTTAAATTATTATATTTGTTTGCTTAAAACCTAAACCAGAGTACTTGTATATATAAAAAAATTTATAAAATAAAAATATTTTATTGAAAAATACACATTTATTTTATAAACATAACTTACAATAAAATATTTTGCATTTTTATAGAGACTATTATGATGACCGTATTTTTCTCGGTTCTTGACAACATTAATAAAGAAATACTACTAAAATATATAAATCTAACAGTGTATAAAAATTCAGAACAAGGAAAATAACTCTTACCTGATATTGAAAATTAATAAAATACACACACAAACACTGTTTTATATAAATTTTATATTTTCTTTACCTTCTATGAAAAAAAATGTTTAAAACTAAAATTAATTATATAAAAATAAGATTTGTACTAATTTTTAAAGTTGAAAACAGGATTTTTATAAATTATTTAATATGATTTACTGAATATATAACGGGTCATACAATGTGAAATAAGGAAACCTATGTCATCATTTTCCGAGAGAAATAAAGAAACAAAAAATATATGTAAGCTATACATTTTTTGTTTCTTGCAATTTGAGCTTAAATTTCTGTTAACCATAAATATGAGAAATTTTCCATTTTGTTTTGCAAATCTTTTATGTAAATATAATGCCATTTTATATTTTGTAACAAGTGAAATGAAGCTTCTGAAATATTAAATTCTAATATTTTTAAACAAGTGAATGAATCTCTTGAAATATTAAATTTCTAAATGGTTTGTCTCTTAATTATGTTTATGATGCAAGAGGGAAAATTTCGTCAAATTATGAAGTCAATTTTACAAGACAGTAGATAGAATTCTTTTATTAGTCTTTTAATTTATCAGTGAAATTGCTTATTAAAGATGAGTAAGGATGGAAAAATTTAACTTCTTTTAACCGTTCTTTTCATGCAGATAGTTATTTTATTACTTCTTCGCTACGAGATTTGACTCTAACAAATTCGAAGAAAACTAAAGTTTACAATTTCAAATTTATTATAAAAATAGTAACATTCAACTCTAATGATTTCTTTTCCTGGTGTTATTGGAAACGCGTTTTTATCTCTACATACGTAATAAGCAGTATTTGCTAATTAAATTTGAATTGAAAAAAAAATTTCCCAATATTTTCAACAGTTCTATTAATACAATTTGATAACCAATTTAATATAATTAACTCTCAGAATTATTTTTTCTAACTTAAAATTAACATAACTGTAAAAATGCATAAATTTAATATTGTGCTATCTGATAAAATCATTATACAGATAAAAAAGCTATCTTATCAAAGATATAAAAGCTATCTCATCATATTACATAAATTAATTGTTGCCATAATTGTTTGATACAGTGACGCGTTTATTCGTATTTTCTCATTCCTTTGTCTCTAGAAAAACGTAGGAAGTAGAATTTCGGCTCATCTTGAATTTTCTCAATTCAGCAAAAATTTATTGCATTCATGTCTTCAAATTCCAATGATGAAAACGTTTTTAAAGTCAGGCAACTTTCGCAAAAATCTTGGATATTTTGGAGAACAGAGAAAAATCATAAGAATTTAAATTATAGAATAAATAGTTGTTTTCATACTGATCAAAAATCCCATATTTCTTAAAACAATGGTATAAACATATTATAATATATGTATATAAGATTAAACATTAATAAAAAATCGATTATTTATACAACATCGACAAAATAAATGTATTCCTTTAAACGTAAAATGTAGTAAATATAATGTTAGTTATTTAAATAATACTAAATTAATAATATATTATTATAATATATATTGTAAAATTGATAATATATTATTACCTTAAGTATGGTCAACAAATTTGAGCAGGATCATTAGTTCAAACTACGGAAAATAAGAACTGTTTTCGATAATGCGATTGAATTTTATATTATTAACTGATAATTAGTTTATAAAAAATAATATATTGTTTTATTTTAAAATTCTACTAAATAATATCAATATCAGATAAAGAGAGTTTCATTGTATATATTAAATCAAAACCACGCAAAACCTTTGTCCGATAAGGCTATCAGGTTGCATTGAGGCCTATAAGAATAATTTTTTCTAGTTTTTAAAATTTGAAACATTATTTTTAGACTGTGATAATAAAAGGAAGGCAATTTTTATTTCTTTTAAATATGTGGCCAACCTGCAATTTTGAAATACTAGCAGTTCCTAAGCTATATTTTCCCCTCTTTCATAGATGTTTGTAATGATTCGATCTATTTAGCGCTCTACTTATCTATTAAACAATCTAGATAGGTAGATAGGAGCCTTATTAAGCATATATTTATCTTTTAATACATTAAATTTATTATTATACGTCAAAATGCAAATAGATAAATCGATGGAAAAGAAGATAGATCCATTGGACAAAAATGGATCATAGAGTGTCAAACTAAATAAAAATTGGAAATATTTGTTTAACATTACTAACTTTTATGTGATATTGTAAAGGGGATTCGTTAAATTATTTTCATGTATAATATTTTAGTTAAGTTTTATTTTATCTATCTGTGTACATGTTGTATTAAGTTCATAGTGCATTTTGATTAATAAAAAGGAGAAAAATCAATCTTTATTCAAAATATATATATAAAATATTTAAATCCAAAGCAAAATTTTTTAGGTAGATGCTGAATGTTGCTATTTAGACTACCTTTAACTGTTAAGCGGAAATTAGTTAATGCCAATTGCTAGTTTAATTCTAGAAAAGATATGAAATTACATTTTTACAAATATTTTATACTTCAAAATCAATCAATTTATTCAATAATATGTCTATCCCTACTGACTACAGCAAAACTTTACTTTGTTTGATTATATATCTTAACCAAATTTTATATTTATAAGTACATAAGTAACGTAATGAATATGGTAATGAAAACCGTATTAACTATCATTGGAATCTCAACGAATTTATTATTGTTATATTATTATATATTTTGTTAGTTTATAATCTCATCCATGAATGATGCTAGCAACTAATTTTAAAATTTTTGTAAGAAATTTCCATGATTGAGAAATAAGCATCACATAGTTCTTTATTTAAAATTATTTAATTTTATCTTTTATGAGGGAAAATCTTTTGAAAAACAATGCATATTTTAAATGTATATTTTGCATTTCTAATGCATATTTTAATATCAAATAATTTTGTATTTACGAATTTACAGAAATATTATAAAAGAAAACTAATTTATTTTTATACGTAACGATAGATTTGAAATTTTAAAACCATTACTATACTGATAAAAATAAATTTTTATTTAAAGTAATGGAAAATGAAAGTAAAATTTTTAAAGTACAAAAAAAATTGAGCCTGACATTATGCCTGAGTTATCTTTTTCTTAGCTTTTTATCTGTGAACTTGTGTTTGCTAATGTTTTCATGCAATTCACTATAATATTAAAGGTGATATAAAACTAACTTTTAATTCCTTTAAAGTTACAGAACTTTAATTTTGAAATAATCTCGTACAGATCTTAAGGGATAACAGTAATATTTATATAAAAAAACTTCAATGCCTTATCTACTAAACACTATTTTACTATACACTGTTATAGCAATTAGCTATTTATTTATTATCATGTTATAATTTACAGTTTATAAAACTTAAGGCTGTTTTACAACCTTTTTAGTACTTTGGAATAATTTTCTTTGGGAAAATATTTTTTATAGATAGCATAATGTATTTCCGAATCGCAAAGAATAATCTACCTTTCGCAGACCCTAAAAATCTGTTTTTAGAACCACAACATCCGTTTTCATGATAAATACTTGATTTCGAATCTGTAATATTTGTAAAAATTGTGATTTTACTGTTAAACCATGGTAGAATAACTTTCGACTATTGAATTTCCCAATTTGTGTCTTGTTAGCTTTTTAAATTAGGATGACACAAATATTTTTTTTTTGTACTTTCCAAAATTTCCTTAACGTTGTCAGCATAAATTATATTATGAAAACGTTTACAAAGCAAAACTTTTAACTTTCATATTGATGAAAGAAACTCTTATTTATATCGTTTTCCTAGCAGAACATATTTAATTAACAATTAAGCATTTTGCAAGAGTATACTTCTCAATTCCTTTCATTTAACAATATTGATAGCTATGAGACGTTAAGTAGTGAAGGTGATTACCTCTCTCAGTATCACTTAACGTCATGAATAAATGTGTTTAAAGAGGAGTTAATAGGCGTGACAAGAAAGAGCTGCGTTGTTTTCCTATCGAAAACAAAGGTTTACCCAGAAGACTTTATTTTAATCATTCAGAAAAGGTTTTATTATATAACATACTAACTCTTTATACCTTATATTTAATGTATGTTTCGTGGCATGGTACTTAATTTTATACATTGCCATTTTAATTCCTCAGTTAATTTTATGTAATACATAATTATCTATATTGCATAATTTATGGTATTTTTACAATTTTATTCATTCATAAAGGAGGAGTGATTATGGCGGTAATATTAGGCACATAAAGGATTGAAATAGAAAATGGAAGTATATTTATATGATATGATATGAGAGATGTAGTAGAGAACTTCAAAACAGGAAACATTCAAGGTTGTAGATGTTTGGATAGGAGGAAGAATAATCGATATTCGCCACCAATATTTGAATGTTTTAACAAAACATTGCTTGGTTACATTTATGTCATCGAGACACATTAATGACATATGCCATAAACATGCGATGTGACTGAATGGTTTTCTCAAAATTAAGATATCAACCAGCAACTGCCAATAAAATAATGTGTGCATATTTATTCACTCATTATTTTATTTCAGCAGTTGCTTAAATAAATATCATGAACTATTAATGTGACTGTGATTTCATTTTTTTGTTCATAAATAGTTTGAATAATTTGAAATAAAACCCCTTGATCGAGATATCAACTTGTTTATGTGACGAATAAGGGATTTTTGGAAATTTATAATTTTTGGCTTTGCTTGAGAGAGTTTAATTCAATAATCGTAGTAAGTCTGGGTCTCTCCATCCTTATATTAGTGAGAAAGATTTATATATGAAAGGTTAAAATTATCACAATACGTACGGTCACCAATAACCATAAGTGGAATTTAATCAATTCGATGCAAGTACTTATTTTCAAAGGTAGTATTTACATATACTTATTTACGTACAGGAAGACATTGGGTTCACAAATTCAGGTGAATTTGTGAACCTAATGCCTTGCCGTACATTTATTCACTGCATTATCCCCAAATGCTTGACATATTCAGTGATTTGATGGACCAGATGATTGGCTCACTTTGAAGTCGTAAAACAAATTTCACCGAATGTGTCCTTTTCTCTTCGCACAGGTACAAGTTACGATTTATAAATATGCATGGTAGACTTGCTTTTATAACGATTGATATCAATACTCTCGACTGACTGCTGTCAACTATGTCATACACTAACTTGCATATTTATTTTCACTTCATTCAATGGCAACTCGGATATGCCAAAGACATTCTTGTTTACCTTACTGATAACCCAACGGCCAAAGGCAGATTTAAAGCATTTAAACGACAGTTCCAAATTTAATTCCGAGTGTTTTCATAAATAGTACATCCTGGTTACCGGTAGCAAGGAAAAAAACCCAAGAATTGTTAACTTCCACTATGATATATCATGAACTTTAAAATGTGTAGTTGATTTAATTAGGTTCTTGCGCAAAAGCTTGATTTAAATTTTAATTTATCATTCAGCACTCGTTTTGTCATTGTAATTACAGTATCAGTAAAACACTGCGATGTTTGAAGTATATTCTGAGCCTATGCACAAAATCGGAACTAAACCGACTTTGCAGCAAAAGATATTGAAACAGAAAATCTAAACTCTGATGATTCTGTTATTAATTAGACATATTAGGAGACAACGCCAAAACGATGACATGAGAATACAGTTCATTTTACATCCCAAGTATTATACTGTAATGAAATACAGTACTTAGTTTCAAATACAATTCGAATATTTCTATGGGATCTAATGCAATCTAGGATCTATTACAGCCTACTTTTATTATTTCAATCTATCATAATTTATATTCGAAAATCTATTCAATATTACTTAGCGAATTCGTTGATAAAATTTTGGAATCTATCTTTCTTTCTCAAATTCAAATTTCTTCACATATATTGAGATAATTTTGAATAGTGTTTTTGTTACAAACTAGTGAAAATGTTATTAATTGTAATTTTTTTTGCGAATTACAGATTCAATTTACATTGAATAAACAATTTTAAATAGGTTAATACTATTAATATTAATTATCAGTGACACGACAGCTAATATAGGAGCCAAGACCGATAGTGACCGAAGACCCTAGGGTGCGAAGCATATATTTCGATTAGATGGTCCGCCTGCACGATATTATTATCATGAATTGATAATAATATCATGCAGGCTGACCATCTAATCTATTATGATTTAAAATGGTTTCTTAATGTATTTTTGGTGTTAACGATTTATTTAACTCTCTCTCTCTCTCTCTCTCTCTCTATATATATATATATATATATATATAGACAAAAATACGTTAAACTATAATAACTTCATTTATCTTCGTATAAAAAGTAAGTGCTATAAAAAGATATGCCACAAAGAAAATCTTCACAAATAAATATATATTTAGATTATTTTGTATTTGAAGATATAATTTTGCGTGGTGCTCAAAAGATAATTTCTTTCTTTTGAGATGTATCTATGAATTGAAGATTTGACGGAAAATATTTACTTTACACCTTTGAAATTTTATCCTTTTGATCCTACAATTATCAAAATACTATATTCTTTAAAAACTGAATGTTTAGATTTAGGAATAAACAGTGTAAATAAAATATTATCATTTACCATAAAATGGAGAGAAATGAAATATATGTTTTGCTGACAGTAAATTATTTTATACTTCAAAAGCAAAATACATATAATAATTTTTAGAAATTTTTTTTTATATATTCTTTGATGAAACTAATTACAAATTCATAAAAGAAATTCATAAATATTTTATAAAGACATTATCAAAAATAACATTTTCCGCGTCCACTTATTAAAAAATACACACAATTGTATCATAATATTTCTGTACTTTACAAAAATTAATTATCTTTTCGTAAGGAACACAAATTTAATTATAAATAGTAAAATTCTGGAGATTTAGAATGGATTTGTGAAAATATATTCAACATTATAAACTATTGAAATTATTTTAAAGACGATTAATTTTTAATTTAATTTCCTCAAATAGAGATTTTTTTTAGTCTTTTATATGTACCCATAAATGTTGTATGCATAACGTTATCTTTCAATATATTATGTTTATATGAACTACCGACGTTTTGTTCTTGATAATCAGTAAAGTAAAATATTTTTATTTATAATTTCAATTACTTTCATAGCAGTTGATCTAAATGATAATATATCCAAAATTGCGTCTTAAATTAAAAAAATCAATTATAGGATTTTAGTCATTTATATTGGAATAAAAATTTATCTACTAGAAGAATTTTGAGAACTAAATTATACTATCTACTGGTTTAATTAAATTCTAATGAAAATTAAATTCTGTAAAAATTGAAACTATGTTAAAAAAATCTTTTGTATAAAAAAAGTATCTTTAATAAAGCTTACTTAAAGAATAAACTTTTCAAATATTCCATAATTATTGTAAAACATACAGAATTTTCAAAGTCCTAACTGAATTTTTTAAGCATTTTAATTTAAGGAAATTAATTCGTAAAGGTTTCAACAATTTGTCCATTCTAAATAATCTTAATTTTGTTTGACTAACGAAATGTTCGTTGTAGAATTTAGTATAATATATATCTTATAAAATAACATATTTATAATTATTTTTCTCATTTCATTGTATTATTATGCAATACAAAAAATATTGCGGTATAGTAAAATCAACTTTTGTTTCATTATAATCTAAAAAAGAAGTCTCGCTTTACAAAATAAACACACGCACACAAACACACACACACACAAACACACACACACACAAACACACACACACACATACACACACAAACACACACACACATACACACACAAACACACACACACATACACACACAAACACACACACACATACACACACAAACACACACACACATACACACACAAACACACACAAACACACACACAAACACACACACACAAACACACACACACATACACACACAAACACACACACACACAAACACACACACACACAAACACACACACACACACACAAACACACACACACACACACAAACACACACACAAACACACACACACACAAACACACACACACACAAACACACACACAAACACACACACACACACAAACACACACACAAACACACACACACGCAAACACACGCACTCTAAGCGAATAATTTTACTTAAATTGCCTGGCAATAAGTTATGCAGCATTAGTTCTGCGAAATATTTCAAAATTATATAGCATTTATTCTGTATGCAATTTCAAAATTACATACCATTGTTTCTGTGTGCAATTCTGTACGCATTTTCATTAATTCTGTATCTCAACATGTACACAGATGTAGAGAAACTTAATATTTTGTTCATCAGTAAGATATTTTACTCAATATTAGTTGCTGTTGTTTGTATTTTTGAAATTCTTTAAAAAAAGTACTTCTTTATTGATAATCGTTGATTTTTAAGTTATTTAAACCAGCTCTATTTCTGAACAAAATGGCTACTCTCCGAAAATGTCATAACATAACTACTCTCCGAAAATGTTATAACATAACTACTCTCCGAAAATGTTATAACATAACTACTCTCCGAAAATGTTATAACATAACTACTCTCCGAAAATGTTATAACATAACTACTCTCCGAAAATGTTATAACATAACTACTCTCCGAATGGTATGTTCCCTATCATTTCATTCAATTGTTCATAAGTTCAATTATTACTTCTAATAGGTAACTACACAGGCCCTTCGTAATTCACATTAAATTTTATATACTGAATCAAGTAAGTCTTTGTGTTCAAAATATCGTTGTAGAAAGAAAATTGAGCAAAATTTGATATCAATGTAAGATAATAGTTCATGTGTGTAATTTAAATTTTAATATCTTTCGTAATATGTTTATCTAAACAAAATCAATAGAATATAATTAAGCAAATAATTATTTTTACCTAAATTAACTGAGCATGTTTTTTATAAAATATGTATAATATTTTTGAAAAATGCATTCTAACATATTTGTGTTTTCTTCGTCGTATTTTCTTTTTCACACAACCCAGTTCTTTTAAGGATGGTTTTGATTCCTCCATATTTTTTATTCTTTTCATGCATAAGTGATTCTACTGATTCGAGAACTTTCTTGTTATGATTTGGGAAAATTTAGGATTCCGTCCATTTTTGACTTATCACAAGTTCTTTGCTTAAAACAGCCCAATAAAGATGGAAAATGTAAAGCGAAATTTAAATAATAGAGATGGAGAATGTAAAGCGGAATTTAACTAATAGAGATGGAGAATGTAAAGCGGAATTTAACTAATAGAGATGGAGAATGTAAAGAGTAATTTAAATAATAGATATAGAGAATGTAAAGCGAAATTTAAATAATAGAGATGGAGAATGTAAAGCGGAATTTAAATAATATATATAAAGAATGTAAAGCGGAATTTAAATAATAGAGATAGAGAATGTAAAGCGGAATTTAAATAATAGAGATAGAGAATGTAAAGCGGAATTTAAATAATAGAGATAGAGAATGTAAAGCGGAATTTAAATAATAGAGATAGAGAATGTAAAGCGGAATTTAAATAATATTTGGTTTTATTATATGTTATTTAAAAATATCTATGCAAAACCATATTGAAATTGTAAATTTTCTTATGATAAATGAGAGATCAATCTGGGCATGCACTTTAGAGCTTTTTATTCTTTTTTTATGAAATAAATTAGTTATGAAGAGGGAAAGGCAATATCTGTGATATGTAAATAATTGAAAATATTTAAATTGATTTAATTGTTAAATAAAAATTTATAATAAAAACTCTAAATGTTTAATAAAAGCTTACATCAAAAAATTTGAAGTTAATTTTTTAGTATAGTAATACTTTCTTAAGTGACAAACTTAAGTGATGCCACTGATTAATTAAAATTCGAAATATTATCAAAAACTCATTTGCTTGTATTCTCTTGAATTTCTGTTGTTAAATAAAAACAGTTTTGAAGTGGTTGAAGATCTGAAGACTGATATACTGTACTTCTGGTTTTTTGATAATAATTTTTAAAAAAAGGAAAAGTTGGTGCGAATTAAGTTAGAACCCTTTGCAGTTAGGTGTTAAAAGAAAAATTGTGTAACCATCGTTTCCAAGAAAAATGCTGCTAAGAGTATTTTCAAGCGATGAATTTTGAATTCTATGTGATATATTTGCTTCTATATAAAGATACAATATTTTTCTTCGAAATAAATAGAGGAAATTCTTTGTTTTGAAATAAAATAAATGTATGGTTACCTTTTTTCACCAAAAGAACAGATAAAATTGATTTATTCGGAAAATTTTGGAGATATGCTTTAATTTCCTGCAGAAATATTTCGATTATTAAAAGTGATCTATATTGAAAAGCTGTGTCTGTTGTTATTATTTGCTTATTACGTCATGTTGCAAAATTTATTAAAATATATTGTGCGGCAAGTGAATAAGTAAAAATACCTCATGAGATTTTATCATTATGTACAATTTTCGAAAAAAAAAAAAAAAAAAAAAAAAAAAACAAATACACTAGCAAATAATTTATTCAAGAATAAATATAAGAATTTTCTTAACAGGGGTTTATGGAAGCTTTCAGACAAATTTTTTGATACTGTTAATTTGAAAATTATAATTAATTTTTTTCTGGAGAAAATGAAAATTATATTTAATAAATGTAATATATTTATAAATTGTTTTTGTTTTCCATGGGGCATTTCAGTTGTAATAAATCTAAAAATGCTTAATAAGTTTTGATTCGCGCTCATGTGACAGATTGTTCACTATCTCTAACAGATAAACTAATTATGTTATCGTTTTTTATTAAATTATCATTTTTATATAAAAATGAGAGATTTAAGAATGCATTTTATAGACGTGTTTTATTTGGACAAATAATAGATATTTCTTCTTTTTATAATCATAATTTTTATTTAGTAATGAACTGTTATATATTAAAGTGTTTCAGTTTCTAAGTATGAAAATACTCCATAAAGGGAAAGATTTTAAGCAATTTTATAAAAAATAAATAAATTGTATGTTTTATTTTTGCATTAAATTGAATGTTTAGGATTTTGCATAAGAAATATTTTATTTATATACGAAACTAATGAAATCAATTATATTTAATTATTCATTTACATAATTAGAATACGTATAATTTACAAATGTTGTTCTTTATTCAAATGTGTGTGTCATGACTTATCATTATATTGCAGTCGTAATCTAGTACAAATTTATTCATAAGAAATGACTAAATTACTACAAAGAAATACTAAAATATAATTGATGTATTTAATAAGATATGTTAAATTTTTAAATATGTTGTTATACTTTACAATAATGAATGTTAAGATTTTATACAATTAAAAATTATAAATAAATAAAAGATTTACCGACATTTTTCATTGAAATCAAACATTCTTTATTGTTTCTAATCATGTTTTATGATTGAGAAAACATATAGATAGGAAAAAATCTTTAAGAATATATTTCTACGATAAAGACACTTAATAAGAGTTACAAAGAAAAATGTATTAGTTTTGGCTTCAATACTGGAAGTTTAAGATGACACCATTACAGCAATTTTCTCTTTAAAGTAAGCTGCTATCAGAAATCTTAATTAAGATGAAGAATTCTTAAAATAATACTTTTTTTTTTTTTTTTTTTTTTTTGCTATAATGAAATTAGAAAAAAAATGTAGTGCAACAGGAAGAAGGAAAAGCAAAGGGGGAAGAAAAGGAATTGAATAGCTTCGAAATGGATCTGGTGAATTAAGAAATAGCGATTAGAAACTCACTTCTGAAATATGATAAATTTTAAAAAGTGATAGATTGCATAATCCACATAAAGATTTGTATAATTTGGTTTATTGATGTCACTTTAAGAAAAAAGAGATTTTGTTTAAATATCAAATGTGTTGGAATTAATTATCTAATGATTTACGAGTTATTCAATATTTAAATTTTTCCTCTTTACGAAATAAATCAACAAATTGTTTGCAAACTAGAAGAAGCCAAAGTTTTTCTTAAAAATTTAAATTGACGCCAAAAAAATTCAAGAATCAAAGAGAAATTACATGGATAAATTTTTATGAATTTTAAAGTTAAATTTGTTGTTCGAGTTCCTATCTTCTAGAAAAAAGAACTTTTGATAAGTTCAAATCAAATAAAAAATATAGGATAATTAATCAAAATTTATAGGATACGAGAAGTGAATATATATATATATATATATATATATATATATATATATATATATAAGCATACATACATATATATAAATACATACATGTATGTATATATATATATATACATATGAATGTCTGTATTCAGAAAAATGAAATTACATTATTATATATTTTTTCAAAATATAACATATTTCATTTAGTAATTTTCTTTAAGAACCGTGGGCACCAAGTGACTAATTATTTTTACAACATGGCTGGAAACTGTTACTCATTTATCGTTATCTGGTGGGCACTTTTGAACTAGTTCTCGAAGGTGGGTAGAATTACCCACGCAAAACCAACATGAAATCGTTTATAGGATGTGCCACATTCATATATCATCTCAGAAAAAAGATAGAGAAAGAAGGATCCAATCCCGAATGGCGATCCGAACCCAGGAACAACACCTAGGATTCAGGAACTCTAAACCATCAACCATTGGTCGGCTGAATTTTTGTAATAGTGGCTACTAGAGAAATTTAATGAAATAAGTAGTTATTTGTATTAAATACATCATTGAAATTCTTTTTTATATGATAGAATAGACACAAATTAAGATATATATTGAAAAGTTCCAATTTGTTTTCACTTCACAAAGCATACAAATATTAAATGATAACCAACCCATGACAAATTGATGTTTCTGATTGAAACAGTTTTATACTATATTCAAGACAAAAGCTTGCCCCTGGAAAAAAAATCTGTAGTATGCTAAAAGAATGCTATTCAGATTTCTGAGAAAATGAAAATAAACAATTTTATATATATATATATATATATATATATATATATATATATATATATATATATATATATTTGCATAAATAAAGATTTAAAACTAATATAAACTAAATCCCCTATGTTATGACTAAATCTTAATACCAGGACAAATAAGTAACTGACTTCTTTACGAACCATTTTATTCGTGAGTTTTGAATTATCCACAAAAAGGTGTCTCTATATAGGATGCAGGAATTTTTAATAATTTTAAGTAACCTAACAAATATTATTAATGAATATTGCTTAGTATTAGTCACACACATCATTATGATGTCTCATTTTATGTGATTAAGTAAGAACTTTACATTGTAGAATTCTTAAGTATTTTTATACTATTCAACATTTCATTCAAACTGTTAATTTTTATACTATTTTAAACATTGTAAGTTTTTTTTCTAATTTAAAATTTTGTTTTAGTATCTTATTAGTGGCATCAGTATTGAGTATTTGTAAGTCTTCTACTTGTAAATGTCTATCCAGGGGAGGAGCTATTGTAATGAAAACCATTAGAATATGTGTACTGCAGTCCTTTACTCTCTTCTAGACGATATTTTTTGGCAGTATATTAAAGTAACTGATAGTGGAAACAAATGTACTATAATGACTTTTAAGCTGAACCGTTTTGTTAAAATTAGGAGTTTTATTTACTTAAAATGTTTCATTTTAATAAATTGTAAACATTTGACTGTTTAGTAAATTCCTGTTTTAAATTTAAATTTAATTTCCCATAGTACCCTTTTGATATTGAATTCAAAGTTGAAATAAAGTTTGAGCTTTCCCAAAACTTAACTAATTAAATATATCCATGCCACACGTTCGTTTAATATAAATTTAAAGAAAGTTAAAACACATTTTATTCGCAATTAAGATTAAAATTTAATTTAGAATATCATCCCAATTCTTCATTATATCTTGCAAAAAATTTGTATTTTGACTCTAAAAACTTAAAGTATTGTTATAATTCTTTTCACATTATAAAATTCTCTAATTAATTTACTCCGATAATTTTATAATTAGAAAATACTTTACTATGTAAATTATATTATTTACAATTTTTTTAGAAATACTGAAGGCTTCTCATAATAGGAAATAACACTTTTGTTCTGTGAAACATCAGGAAATTCCGATTGGTTTGATTAACGAAGACCCGCAGTTACAGTTACAAACACACACACACTACTTTCGTATTTGAATTCTTTACAGTTAATAATTTTATTTTTTTACTTTCATTAAAAGTACCTTGCAAATGTAAATCTAGTGTATTTCTTTTCATTTTTACATTATTATTTTATAAGCGAATTCAGTACTTATTTTCAATTAAAATTTTATTTGCATTTGCTTCTATATATATATATATATATATATATATATATATATATATATATATATATATATATATATATATATAAAGTAATATTCTACATGATATTAATTACTAATTTATAATAAGATGTTCATTTAATGTAACTTAGCTAATAAATTCTCTAAAAAGTTTTTTGTCTCTGTAAATGTAAGTGATACTATAATTTATCAATAGTGGTGCATTACGTAAATAATACTTTCATTGTATTTTAATTTAAGAGAGTTCAAATATATATATTTTTAATGTATATGTTTGTCATTTATGATAATTCATTTCAGAATATCTACAGCAATCTTCAAAAACAAAAATGAAAATCTAAAAAAATGAAATCTACCATCCCTGCATGATTTTTTCCCTTCAGGGACACCTCGATGACGTCACTGAATTAAGAATTTGGCACTTGACCAAAGGGGTGTCCTATGGCAAATTTTCGTAAGATTTTCAAAACGTTGTTTCGTTTTTTAATCTCTTAAGATGGAACAGTGCCATTAAACATGTCGCTAACACATGTCGACCGTAGGTTTTAACTGGATTCCTTGTTGGAGAGAGGGGAAAAAAAGAAAAAATTAAGTGTACGTGCTTTGTTCTTGTTACAAGAGTAAGGAACAAGGGAAGAACTTTTGCCGTAAATCCTAGTAATAACTTCTCTACTCTACCGAGTCAAAATGCACGTTAACAAGGAACCCAAAAAATAAATAAAACTTTGGAACTAGTTAAAAATATAAAGTTTACTGAGGAAAGATAACTTTCAAAACGATAAGGATTTATTGATTTATTTTAACGATTAACCTATTTCTTCCGGGCCTTACTGCTTAAAAACTATTAATCTTAAGATAATTCAATATGTTATCTTCGAAAGAATGAGGCAACTGTTAAGAGTTGACATATAATTTTCATTATTTCAGATATATTAGCAAGATTAAGTTATGATGCGATTGCTTGTCATTGTGGATTAAGATTTACTTTTAAGAATAAATAAAAACAGCCTGACTGTTTCCTTATTATCAATATGAATAATAATTCAAAATTAATTTTTCGAGATTATATTGTTTGAAAAGATCTATTGAAGTTTTCAAAACTTTGTTCTTTTCAGAGAAAATGTAGAATATACAGAGTAAACACAATATTTCAAGCGTACAAAATTTTATAATTTACTAAAAAGAAACAATCCTGCTTGTGTGTAGGGATAAAGTTATTGGCAGCTATTTGCATTATATAAAATACATAATGTGCTTCAACATTTATAATAAGTGATGTTTAATTCAAACATTTTGTAAAATCTTGAGTTTTAGTATAGACTCTGAAGCACCGTATTTGAATACCATAATTTATCGCTCAAAATTATTTCCCATTATAATTTTAATGGAGCATAATAGTTATTCTTGTGTTAAATTATTCTTATAATTTATTTTGTCTGTTTATGATGTTTCAACTTAATTTAAAATATCTAAGTCATTAAAAAAATTGAAAATTATATCACCATATGACTTCATTTTGGAAATTTATATTCACGTACTGTATTAAATCGAATTAGAATAATTAATTTGTTAGTTTTTTCGAAATCTATTAGTCTTTATTCAGTGATGAGACTATTTTGATTAGAAAGCTATTATTAATGTGGAGAAAATTGAAAGGAAAGATAAAATAATATCTACATTAAACAAGAACTGTTTCTTTAAATAGCCTTGATTCCCTTTTCTTTTAAATAATTCGTAGATCATATGACATTTTCATATGACAATAATATTTCACTACCTTAAGGAGTACGTATCTCTTTCAGATGCTAAAAATATAATCTCATGTTCATTAATTACTGCAGAGAGACAGAATTAAGTAAATCACAATTATTTTTTAAATATATTCTTTATATTTTATAATATTATTGCCTTTTGTTTCCACCTACCTATTTCTGATAAATAAAGCTGCTAAAACCATTCAATTCATAAATTTGAATCATGATGTGGGGGTGAAGTCAACGTACTTCATTGCCTTCTTTAAACTACCATATCACGTTAGAAGAAGACTATTAGAAGAGATGAAAAATTAATGCATATATTCCATAACACACAATATAATGGTCTTTAATTGAGTTAGGTATTGAGTTCATATCATTTAAGATATGGGAGCAACATGGCTTCTTTTTAACTTACTGTAATATCTTCTAAATCACACTAAAAACTACACAAATCAAGTTAAATAATATGCAAAATAATGGATTAGTTTACATCAAAAGCCAAAAAATTTATTTTATGAAGCTGACTGAACTTTTCAAGTCTTTAAAAGCAAAAATAGCAGAAACTTTTAATATACTCAATGAATATATATAATAACAATTGCTATAGTAAAAAATGTATAATCGAGAATATAAAATGATACTATCAGTGCATTCGAATAATTACTTTAATCGAACAATATTTTAAATCAAACAGAATTTAAACCCTTAAATCACTGAAAGAATAATACTATTATTCTTTATTGAATAATTGTAGTCTTCTATCAATGCTTTCTGCTCAATATAACAGTAGTTCTCTTATCAAATAAGTTGGTATAATTAAATTAGGATTTACAGCTTATTCTCTCAAAAGCTCACATTATTCACGGAGAAACCATTCTAACTATAGATTCTATAGACAAACACAAGCGAGTGCTGTACAACCAAAGGCTCAGATTGTGTCTGGTCGTCGAATGAAACGATTAATCACTATTGTCGATGGCAGGTCCCTGAGGACTCAGAGATGAGGATTAATATTTGTGGCATATCTTCCCACGATAATAGCGACACAATCCTCCACTAAACCACTCTAACACGATTTAGTCTGCTGTATTAGTTCTCCACTCTAAAAAGGGCAGTTTTCCCTCATCTTGAGAAATATCCAATGATTGCTTTCTGGTTGAGATTATCTTGAAAATGCTCTGATGCTGTTTGATAGACATAAGACTTTTAGTAAATACTGATAAATGAGTTTTCTGTGTTGTATTTTGGAAACAGATGAGCTGTTAAAGTTCTCATATTTAAACTTGCCTCAAAATGGAAGTTTGATTACATTATTTATATTGAGCACGTTTTCTTTTATCTTAATGGAATACTAGATACCAAACTTTACTAGTTTAGATATTTGGAAAAATTTAAAGTGCTTATAAAGTTATGGATTAAAGTAAAATCTCGCAGAATATATAGTATGGTTATAAGCAATTTGTAATTACATCATTTTAAATAATGTCTTGAATGAATAATAAAATAACACTAATGATAATAATTCAGTCTTCTAGGAAAGATAAATTTTATTTACGAAGTTTTCATGCCTTATATCATAAAAGCAATATAACGGGAAAAATAACCACAATGAGAAAGAACAAGTGTTTAGAAAAGTGATTAATTAATTGGAAGTAAAACATTCAAAGTGCAATATCTATTGAAGTGCGGATAAATATTTTTGCTAATATAATAAAATAAAAAGGTTTTTTTTATTTTACTATGAAGTTTTATTGCTGTCATAATTTGTTAAGCTAACCGAAAGTTCTGGAATAATATGTAGGTCATTACATGTACTGCAGATTTTCGAATCCCCAAGAGATGGAATCTTACTCGACAAAGTGGAAGATCCGAGTTCAAACTCAGTCAGTACTGGACAATTGAAGATGAATGTTACGTGTCTGCTTTCTGGGTTCATGGTAGTCTGGGTGAGTTCTTAAGAATTTTATTGACTTCTACACTTTTGTAACACATTAGTGCTGTCGAGTATCTATGAAAAAATTTCCTTGTACGACAAAGAAATACCAGAAATTCAAATGATTTAAAATAGCGTTCGTTACAAAATATCAATATTTTTGAATAAAATATTATTTAAGGTTACAAACATTAGACTTAAGTATATGCAATAATCATAACTATACTGCTGCATATACTTAATCGTATAGGTCAAAATAAACAAAAAATTGATAATAAGTTCAAATGTGCTTTATTTATAGTATTTTAAGTAATCCTTTCACATATGTTGTATTTTATTAAAGTCAAAATGTTATCACGATACCATTTTTGAATTCAATCGAACATAGTACGTTTAAGATCAAAGGTAATTTGATAGTGTATATGCACTTAGTGCATACAACCACTGCCATTATACTTATGCTTTTTAGAAGTTTAAGTTTCAAAAAGCATAAAATCTCTTAAAAAATACGAATTTCGAATTTAAAGTTTTTCGTTATGAAGAAAAATTATTGGTATTCTTCACATGGTTCATACAGTTTCCATTATCGTTCGGAAATTCGTATTTTCTATACCAACAACCTTGGAAATATGATGTAGGGAAAATGAGATTTAAAAAAAAATATGCAATAAATAAGCTGCCTTAAGCGAATGAAACTCTCTCTTACAGTGACTTTACTACATCATTTATATACAGAAATGATACCACCAAACTTTTTCAAGCTGCCTATAGCACTTGATGATCATGTAGAAAGATTGCTTAAGAATTTCAAATTGGTAAAAAGCTTGCTAAATATCTAAATCTTATTGCCTTCAATAGGAACTTTTCATATAAAAAACGTTATATATGCACGTGTGAAATGGGAACAAATTGGATAATTTTTCAACACCCACCACGATACTCGCGCATGTATAAACTAGAAATCACTATCCACCTAACACTGCATAATAAAGACAAAGTTTGAACATAGTATCCCCTCCAAAGAGGTCAGTTTTTAAGCAGCTATGATGAACGGATTAGGACTATTTACAAGAAAATTTTGAACCTTTTATGACAACATACTTGTCTTTGAAACCAAAGACCCTTAAAGGTACTTCTATCGATCATTTGTAATCGGACTCCATGGTTTTGCCGAAATTCATATAGTCTGCGGGTTTGCTTGAATTTACAAATTGCAAATTTAATCAAATAAAGAACGAATATTGTGAGATGCAGGTTGATTTAATTAAAGCGTTTACCGTAAGGGTTTGAATCTTCATGAATAGATGCTCATTTTATTTGAATGGCAATTTGGTGCTCTAAAGGTAAATTGAGAATACACATACTGAGATCTTATGGTATACTTAATAAAGTAAAAATTGGTTATTTCTATCTTTTAATGCATGATAATGCTGGAATCCATGTTACTAGCTTTGTGAAAAATATGTTTGAAACTAAAACAATATAGCGTATGCAATGGTCAATATAGTCCTCAACATTTACAAACTGAATGTATTTCGTCCATATCATGAAACCAAATTGTTGATTTGAAGCAATATTCATGTTTTCCATTATTTCCGAAAAATGTAATTTTCGATTATTTTTTATTATAAATTTATGTATTTTAATATAAATTTATTTTTTGTGCATAATCTTTAATATTATATAGTACTTTGTTATACATAATTTCTTCATTTTATACCCATTCAGAGCCACCGCGCGAAGGTTTCTTTCACACTTTTTCTTGCTCCTCGAACTCGTCTGAATTTAACTGATTTCCATCATAAAATTCTCTAAACTATGTGATCATTATTAAAGATTTAATACACTAAGATAACGTTAGGAAAAGCAATAATTGTTTTATATATGAGAAGAAAGAAGGAATTTTATGCATCAGGATTACTAAATAAAGATATTATTCCTAAATAATAAGGATAACTGCTGAATAAGTTTTAACATGTTTAGTTACAAATCATTATAAATTTAAAGTATGAATTTATAAACATATGTATTTTAATTGACTGTAAAAAATTACATTTGAAAATTTGTATCAAGTCAAAATTTTATAAGCAGATTAATTTTATTTTTAAATATGTCACATAAAAATTAAAATATTTCTCTTAAGTTCGTAAGCAATTTCCCAAATTTAGGGAATTCATTGATTTCTTGAAAAGTGATCTCTTTTTTAAATATATTCTTCGTATATCTATTTCCAGTTTTCTAATTGTTTTGCTTGATAATGAAGAAAAACTTATATATGAGAATTTATTTTTATAAAAGAATTAAGATCATGGGTTAAAGTAGATCATAAACAAACAATAAATAAAATATATTTACTGTGATCTTTCCCAGCAATATTTGCATAAAACTAGAATTTCTTAATTCTGCATGAGAAAGCTAGATAAAAACACGTGACTTTTTACATCATAATTTTTTGTTATGTAGACAAAAAGTATGATCTAATAAGTCATGTGTTTTAAAATAAAATTGTGAAATCATTATTAAGTATTGAAAACCATTGTTGAAAAGAATTCCTTAAATTGGATTCTGAGCCTTATTTTTAAATTATATATTTTATGAAAATATTAATTTTTACTTGAAACAGAACCCTTTTCAGAAATAAAATAGATTAAAAATCTTAATCGTAGAAGAGAAACAGCTTTTGATTTTACTGGTTAACGAAACAGCTGTGATAGAAAGACATGATAAAACTTCGGATCCAATTTTGTTATCTTATCTAAATGATAACTATTTCAATAGGATAATAAAAATTGAAATATTTTTTATCTTTTCTCGAAACATACACATACCCACATGTTTTAACTATATCTTCAAGAAATGCATATTTTCAATTTACGACATAAATGTCAGCTCCATATTCATAAGACGCATCGAATTTATATGACATGTTTATATTTTGAAAAGAATATGGTCACCCTGGTCGTAAAATAGCTGCTATAAAACCGCTCAAGCAAGCAAAAGTTTTAGCCTCGACATTTCATTTTTAAAGAACAAAATAAATATTGAATTTCACTAACGTTATTTCGTTTGAAATTTTCACATAGACCGTTAAGATTTTTCTCATTTAGTTTTCTTAATAATATGTTCTTTCACACTCCGTTGCAAGAATAGATTGTAATTCTAAAAATAACAAGTATCGATTATATTCATAAAAGAATGAACACCCATTTTTTTACACAGGTCCTTGGTGGTTGCAAAGTCCTTTAGGTTATAGCCAAACTGATTTCCACTTTATGGAGAAGTGTAACGGACATAAAAATCGAAAGGTTTAAACTTATGATGAAAAAGAAGATATCAGTTTTGTTGCTTTATCTGTAAAAACGAATTTTTTTGTTTCATGATAGTAAAAACTAATGTGATATAGTAATTATTTATCCATTTATTGTTTAAGGGGAAAACTTAATGAAATTGGTTAATATCGATTCATATTCCATTAATTTAAGATAATATCATTAAAATTCCCTTAAAGCACACCTTGTAATTTCTAGGGATATTATTATCGTTTACTGAACACTCTTTGTGTTTCATTAGTCTCGTGTTAGTTACAATGATATTAAACAAGAAACCTTTTAACCTCTTTATATTTTAATGAGACATTTTTTTGGCAAAAATATTGGGGAGAATAATTTATCTATGCACAGAAACATTGCTGCGATGTCATTTTACTCTCTCTATGAAATTAGTTAAGGCAAATTTTAACTTTTCATTGGAAAATTCTTAATAATTCTAAAATGTTTTTATGATGTTTCTCTTTAGATTCTATATTCATCAAATTATTGTCTCTTCTTAATTGCTTTTTATTCTCTATATATTGTTTTGGTGAAGAGTTTTGTTTCGTAAGTTAAATTATTTTTATGTTTCGTATATTAAATTATTGTGGTATATATTAAAAAATTCACTATTTTGTCAATACATTTTTAGAACTGTTCCAAAAATTACTTCTTGATTCTGTAGGATATTTTTGTACCTACTGAATATAGAATTTAATTTATTTATTTTTCCCTATTGAATTTTGATTTATTCTAATTCATTTTTATAAAGAATAAAACCAGCTGGAAAGGTTTTAAAGGTTGATGGCAAATATAAATTTTATCTGTCGAAAATTATTACTAATCCTACTTTTTTTAAAACTTCAATTTCAATAGTCATTTTTATCTACTCATTTTTATGTGAAATTTCTTTTCTTTCAAACTGACATCCTTTCCAACATATGTGATAATATCATCACTAACATATGTGATAATTTATTTGTAAATTGTAGTATTTTGAGAATAATAAGAAATGTTCTTGCTTCCATATATAAAAAAAAATCACTTGAAATTTCAAAGTGTAATTTAGTACAGTGAAAATGGGATTTAAAATCATGCATAATGAAAACTTATCTCAGAATTTCTATTATTAGAATAATCAGAATATCATTTTCCATTACAAAAATGTCTGATAAAAAATTGAAAATATTTTTCATTTTGAATTCAATAATTATACTTTGAAACATAATTAAATTTTCTTGTACAATTCTTGAAATATTATTATTTTAGTTAAAACATAAGCATCGAATTTTATTCTGACATTTTTTCTCTAATCTTTTTAAATCTTTTTTCAGTCTTCTATTTGATAATTTAAAATAATGGCTCACAAGAAAAATAGCATCTCTCATTAAAAAGCAGCAAAATATATAATTTAATGCATTAAATCCCTAAATAATAATTCATATCAAATAATCTAATAATTAATGAATTTTGCTTAGCATTTAAGCATCTATCTAATATTTTGTCTTCCTTTAGATTCTTTCACAGATTAAGTTATAGTCAATGTGTTGAGTTGAAGAAAGTTGTTGAAACTTTCAAGTACCTAACGCATGACTCTCAATAATCTAAGGAATATCCTCACTTCAATTTCAATTTTTGATGAACAACTGGTTCCCGCTACCAGTTTCTCAATTGCGCTTCTTTCTGCATGTGCATCTGCATATATGCATATTGCCGTTTTTCGCATGCTATTTATAGCTATTGATGGCAATGGTTGTGAATTTTCTGAGTTTCTTCCTTTTTAACAAGTGATATAATCGACTATTTACAAGGCCGCACATTTTTTGTCGTGTCTATGATAGTCGTACTATATAAAGCCGAGAGTTCTTATAAGAGCATTGGCAATTTCTTTAACATTTTCGGCTTTTATATTAGATTTTCCAATGATGGCCAAACTCCAGTTCTTCTTAGATCAGCTCTTATAGGTGGGCAGTTAAAAACGTGGTCTGGTGTCTCAGCAGTTATCACAGTTCCTGTACACCCTCCTGCCTTCTCAGTTAAGCTTCAAGCCTCTGTGATGTTTGATTCTAGGCCTGATAATAGCTTTAGAGATAAATCGGCCAGTGTCCAAATTACAAAGCGAGTGTTTTGTTGGAATTAACATTTCTTTTAATATAGAATTTAAATATTACATTAACATCTTTCATGGTAACTTTATCATTGCAAATGTTGAAATTTCTGTCTCTTTTGGCTAATTTATCTGCATTTTCATTTCCTGCAACATAAACATATACGGGTATCCACTGGAGAGAGCAGGTTTTGTTCAACTTTTGAAATTCATAAAGATTAAAATAAAGTTTCTGGGAGACAAAAGGGTCCCAATTTATAATTGCTCGGAAAGCAGTCTTCGAATCATAGAAAATAACAACGTTTTTTGCCTGTTCAGTGGGGCTTTAGCCATCCAAATATCCTTACAAAAGGGAAAAAGTTGCAGGTATTCTAGTCTCTTAGAATGTTATAATGTGGTTCAGTCAATGATAAAAGTATTATTTCAACAAAGGTATGTGCAAAACACAGACACAACATCCATTTTAAGTCCGTTCAAGTGTTACTGGTTTTGAATCTGGAATTTCAATTCAATAAAACTCAATCTTATTTCTAGAAACAAAGAGCTCTAATTCTATCATTGTAAATCTTGCTAAAAAAGAAAACTTACTCCATCCATTTTTAAAATAACAATAACGTTACATTTTTAGTCACAATTCCACAAATATAATCAATACTTTTCTTAGATGAGTGAAAAGCAAAATAGGATTTGGTTAATTTTGTTGACATTTATTCACCTTCGCTCTCAATTCCACAAACAAAATTGTGAAATAAAATTTTTTGTGATCAAAAAACAAGTAAAATGAAACATATTTAAAGTAAAATTACCAATTAAAATAATTTCTCACTTTGTAGAAAAACCACAAGCCATAATTGTATTATATGAAGTAAGCGATTTCCTTTCAAGTACAAAGAGATACTCCTGAGATTGAGAAATTGGATTTTTTTTTCTGCTACACTTATAAAATTGAGTGAAAAAAATAATGCGGAAATATAATTAAGAATCAAGTTTACATGAAAAGATAGGAAAAAAAAACTGAAATGGATTATTAAAAAAATGCAGTACATAATTTTAAATGACTGAAAATTTCTTTTCCATGATTAATGCAACGTCACACATAGAATTTGAAATGAAAGAGACCGCGATGTATGCTCAGTTTAAGACACAAGAGTACTTATAGTTGAAATAAATTATGGCGCTTCGATTTACTATGTCCCACCAAATCTCATTTTCTGAAATAGAAACTCCTTGAAGAATATTTTCGAAACCTCTTGGGAGAGAGCGATAGTAAATTAACTAAATAATCGTTAATCACAGTTTTATCTTACTTCATTTCGAAGTTTCAAACTGTTTTTCATTCTTAATTCATTTTAAGGCCTTAATTAGATGTTGAAAAAAAAAGGAATACATAATTTAAATAAAAAAATATATATATAACCCTCAAAGTAAATAGTTAAGCCGTATTCATCAAAATGTAAATTTAAAGAAATGTTTTAACTGTAATTTATAAGGAGGTTCTTTTCAAGTTTTAATTTATGTTTTCTTTATTTTTTCTGGATATTTTAATACTCTATTAATATTTTTTGTTTTATTTATTTCGAAATAAGCTAATAAATTTAATTAACGAGTTGCATACCTCTTCGGTTTGATATAGTAGGTAAAAGCAGTTTTATAAATGAAAACTTTTTAATTTTTAATACGTTCATTTGGAATTTTAAGCGTTTCTGAGAGTTGAGATAATATACTAATAAAAAGAAAAAAAAATCTAGCATTTTTGAGAGGAAATAAAATATGGAGTAATCCAGGAATTATGGACCAAGTCATAATTTCGGAACACTATTAGCTGTAGTTAATATTGTTTAATATCTTGTATTGAATATTTCAATGAAGAGTTTCTAGAAACATTTTTGCAACGAAACGATGACTTGAAGTATGAATGTCTTGGAATACCTTCATTAAGCCAAGGCAACTGATTACCGAATTAGATTACAAAAAATATGTGATTACTTTCAATGACAATTTAGACAACCGACTACTATGTTTGAGCTAGGAATTCGATGAATGAAATATAGGGATTTCATGGTTCTATACAAGAATAATATCTTTATATAATACTTTCTTGAATGCGCGATGCTGGCTTCCGATTGGTTATCGCTGTAATTTCTGATATAACAATTCATGGATTCGGTTATTAACTAGTGTTTGCAGTGGTTTAAAGTTCACTTTCAACTGTGAATCCTGATCTAATTATCCAATGTATGAAAAAGAATGACGTAATAACGACAATCGAGCGTTTTCAAGTACAGTGTTACACTGATTCCATAGCTCAGAGCTTATTAATACATTTTCATTGATTTAGCAATGCATATCAATGAATTTCTTTCCAGATTTAAACTATTTCCATCTCTTGAATAAAAGAGAGTTGTACAAAAAAAAATTACACATGACCCACAGAGCTGTCAGCATTCATGATCTTTTTAGATAAGAATTTACTATTCCAAGAGTTAAGGAAAATAAGTAATGCTTTGCTATGAAATAACAGTTCAGCATATTTTGCATTACTTATACATGTTAAGGCTGTGTTTCTATTAAGCTCTCATTGTATTAAAATTAAAATGTGTGCAGTGACAGTGGACTGTGGATATTAGTGTCGAAAAGTGACCAGAATTTAGTGATTTTGACATCTAGCGCAGCCGGAGACATTATTTTGAGAAAGCCTGTGTACATTAAAAGCTTCAAGGGGTCCAATATCCCTCCACAAGTGTAATGCAAAATAGTGAGAAGACTAGTAGCTCAGTAGTCAACATAGTCTCTTGACCCTAGTTCAAATTTACGATATGGTTGCCTGTATTTAGCAGGTTTGGTCTCCAAAAATAGATGTGGTCAGAAACTTATCATCAATATTTAACTAACCCTACAAGCGTATTTACTATAAGTTTGAAACTTCCAACCTATTACAAATACAATTAAACTAATGCTAACTATACACTTTGTGATTAAGAAGACTTATTAAGGTTTACAGAATTAAATTTCAGAATATAAAAAATAATTAATTATTCAATTCAAGTATTTAGGGGAAAAAAATTATTTATTTTTCATGAATATACTCATTAATGATATTAATGACACTTTTCAAATAATTTTAAAATTTTTATTATTTTTTGTACTAAATATAGAAGATAGCGAAAGAAAAAATTAGTTTAATTTAATATAACTGAGATTGTACGGATCATTGTGAAATAGTTTAATAATTGCATGATGAGTATGTCAATGGAAGCCTCTCAAAAAAAAAAAAAAAAAAAAAAAAAAAAAGGAATAATGCATTGATTTTTGGAATTTTACTGTTGTCATAGGAATAAAATACTTGCTAAACACCCCATTCATACATTTTAATGTGTGTGCCCCAGGAATATGTTTTTATCGAGTCAGTGTTGTATAATGCATCCAAGTCTTAAAATTTTAGGGCAAAAATCATTTTATGCTCTTTACGGCTCTGATCATTTTCTTATGAAAGAAGCTATTGATATTTTATAGCGCCATAAAAAATAGAATTCTTTGAGGTATTCATAACGCATTCACGTGTTATTGATATTATTTTTAATGACCAATTTCTCCAATATATCTTCAAATTGACCAAAGTGAAAGTTTTTAAGAATGAGATTGGAAAAGAAGAGAAAAAAATAATTTGATAGTATGTATATATAATAACAAATGTTTTATGATCGGTACCACATATATTGAATAAGAATAAAATTCCCTGTTTTAGAATCTTAAAAGTATATTGTAGATCTTAATCTAGACATGAATTTGAGTGATTAAAATCTTACTAGAGAATTTTACTCGTTTTTAAATTAATGTGAATTTGGAGTCACTTAATCAACATTTTCCACCCATTGCAACTCGGATAACTTCCACAAAAATCATTCATATAAAAATATATATACCTCATTGTTATCTATAACATTTTATTGATTTAGGTGAGCATAAAATATTGATAACCAATTATGTAACCATTAAATATAATTAATTAATAAGGAACGGACCTTTGGTTTAAAGGGACTTAAAATACATAAAAAAAGAACAGATATCTATTCAGAAATTATATTAGTTCATTATTCCTCAATCATTCACTGTAGCAAAGTAATAACTAATCATTTTTATTAATTAAAGTGGTGATTAAATTTGACCTTTTTAGATTGTATATTTATGATCATTCTACTTGAATACAGTATGGAAAATTATATGATTATACGCAGATGTTAACAGACAAAAATATTTATCTTTTAAGCATAATCTTAAATACTTTTTGATCCATTGCTTTCGTTCCTGTCTGACTATTTCTTACAAATTATACAGTTGTGATCTGTCAAGATGTACATGAAAAAATGTACATGACAAAGTAAATATTAATTTGACCAAAGTCTTCTACAAATTACTTCGTCAAGCAAGTGAAAGTGGAGATAGATTACCTTTGGAACCAATGCAAATTTAACATATATAGACAAACATATTCTAATTATTCTATTGTAAGTTAGTATATATATATATATATATAAATTTTATGGATGGGAAAAGGCATTGCTGATTAGTTAAAGAGATTTGTTTAGTTGTATATAATTAAATTTTTTTTCTTCAATTTAAGGTGAAATTGCATACAGAGTAGTAGAAGAGAGAGAGAGAGAGAGAGAGAGAGAGAGAGAATAACATATCCAGCATTACAATTTCTACGATTTCCTTAAAGGTAAAATGGCAACTGTTGCAGCAAAAAAACATTAACCATGTTTATCCAAATTCCCTAGATGTTTGCCAATACCTAAATTGGCTTACCAATGACAAATCAGGAAATATTGACATTTCTGATTCTTATAGATCAGGAAGAATAACAATTTTAGTTAATGAACTGTTAAGGAAAGGAGTGAAAGCAAACCCATCTCAATCAATTGAAGAATTTTTAGCCACACTAAGCCAACCTTATTGAAATAAACATTTGCAGTAGATTGACAAAATATAGGCTCAATACAAATGAAAAATGGGCTTTCTGTAATTATCCAAAACGAAAAATGCAGTAGTTCCAGTTTTCATGGGGAAAAGTTCTGAAAATTTGGCTTCTCTAAAAAATATCATCTTCGGATAACTTACTCAGCAACTTATATCAATTACATTTACCAATATGACATTGAAAATTTGAACACTTGATGCCATTGTATTGATGGTTCTGAGAGTTGAAATTGTTGATCGCATAATTGATTAAAATTCAAATTTGTAACAAGTTAAATTGTTTGAACTTGTAAAAATATGATTTATTTTAGATGACCAAAGTATATATGCATAGCAAACAGTCTAATATATTCAAATTTAAACTAAGACATCGGCCATATATTTGGTATGGCAGCAGTCATAAATTTTTTATCGATAGTGCAGTGGAGCAAACTCATAAATCCCAAGCGATAAAGTTGAGTATTTCCTATTTTCAATGGAAATTCGACATAATATTAGTTAATATTATACCTTTACTGTTAATATGGGACATCATTTGAGACATTTATCGATTACATTAAGTTCCGACATTGAAATGGACCCATTACATTACTTTTACGTCTAGGTTCGTGGTTTTATCCCTTATTCAAGGCCTACGAAATGCCAAGTTTCAGTAGGACAAAACACAACCGCATTGTTACTGATATTATATGGACCTTCTTTTATATAGAAAATATTCAGCTTCTGACATAGACCTCACATTCCCCAAATATGTCACCAAAAGAAGAGGTCTGGACAACGGTTGCTATACAAGTGACTGTTTCATTATCTTTCACCAGGCGCTGCGATCAATGAGTCATCATATTATGTTGAAGTTTTATAAGCATCTGTGTCTGTACATGACATCCAGTCTCTATTTGACACAATGCTTAATGCACAGAATTCAAAGGATAGAAGTAATACTTATTATCCATTGAATTCCCAGCTCTCACACAAGGTGATAGTAGCGGGTGGGAAATTATTAAGTTTATCTTTGATTCAAATATTACTTGAGCTTTGTTTTATAAATAAAGAGTTTACGTTTAGAAAGCAAAGTTCCTCTATCAGCAAATATGTCTTCACTATTAATCACTCATTCAAGAATGCATATTTATAGACAGCACTTATAGTTAACATCTATATAAAAATAAAATCTAGCATTCGGTATATAACATGGTAGCCTGGTAGGACATGGTGACTCGATTGGGTATGGCATTCTTTCTCATTTTCGGAAGGTACTAAGTTCGAATCTCGACCCAATCAAAAGTCCGTCATATTTGCTAATGATATCTGGGTCAAATATGCAGAGGTAACATTGTACTCCATGAGAAATGATAACTCAGACCAAGTATGGGGTCTCCCATTTGACTCTGGCTTTCAAGTTATGGACACCCACTTTTGAGGCTCTATTGCTTAATACTCCTACTGGTGCTCCACCATATAAAATGCTACTACTTCCCCCTTATGTATTGTTTAAAGGTAGAAATCATAGTAGCCGGCAATTACAAAACAATTGAAGCGTGAGAAGTGAAGTTTATGAAAAAGAATGGGTTATTAATTAAATAATATCGATTGCTCATTTCACAATATAATCATTTCGATTTGCTAAAAAAAATTGTATTAACAGAAAAAATCCCTACTACACACTTATAACTTGACATTAACAACAAAAAAAGAAAATAATTAATAATATAACATTTGTATATGTATTAATATATAACATAATCTGATATACAGTGTTTATTTGCTTATATTGTCCTATATTACCTTAGAATATTTATAACATATCTCATTTTATGTACAAAATTATAATGAATTTCCTCAATAAATTTAGTATTACTATACTTGAGAATATAGTCATATAGCATCCAAAATAATTTAAAATTAATGTTTTTATTGAATTCTCATAAATAAATTGACACACAAAACTATTACTGTCTTACCGACTATATGAATGCTGTAATTTACTTAAAAGGAATAGTTTCATTTTGAAATTATTTATCTCATCTCATTATTTTGAAAAGGGGATTATTTTTGAACAGCTTAAAGCTTCATGATAATTTCTTAGAGTACCATCAGTATACTGATTTGAACCCTTGTACTATTTTAATGACTCAACTAACGCAGGAAGTTTAATTTGTTGTTATATATGTATGTATGCATGTATATATATATATATATATATATATATATACATATATATATATATATATATATATATATATATATATATATATATATAGCTGTAATTAAAATATTAATAACATATCAAATGAATTAAGGTAATTCTTACAAAATGAATAACGATAATTCTATCTTCGATAGTGAGTTTTTTGACAATTTTGACCTGTTGATCTGTTGTATAATTTTTTTCCTTACCAAATGCATAACCGTGTTTATTCAATATCTTTTCTTACAACTAATACTTATTGAATGCCGAATAACTTCGATACAAAAATATGAGTATTTTTAACGGCATGTTTATGTAAAGCGTGCATTTGGACACATTACAACAATGCAATAAATATATTTTGAAAGTATCAGCATTTAGTGTGAAGTGACAAGTTCAAAAACATTCTTTGATACAAGGGCGACTGGTGCAAATGCGGAAACAAACCAAGAGAGATTTGGGCGTTGTTCCAATTTCGCCAAGTAGAAGACATTTTTTTCACTAAAAAGCAGTTTGCGTAACATAAACAAAATTAAATCAGACTGACATTTTGTTCTAATGCAATCATGAAACAAAAACTAAATTTGTCTCATGCAAGAATATATGAAAGTAAAGCAAAATTCATTCAGTGCTCTTAAGTTTTATTTTGTGAAAAATACATATTTTTAAAATATGAGTTCCACTATTAAGTATGCAAAGATAAGATAGATTGCACGGCAGTGATAATGGCTTATTTGAAGAATCTATAAAAGTATGATGACAAAATCAACATTTTTATGAAAAATGCATTTATATATTTTTGTTGTGTGTGTACACTTACTGACTTGACATTTTATTTACAGACTGTTATACCTTTAAGTAAATTTCAGTATATTTGGAAATAAAACGAATTTTGTATAAAAAATTTTAATTTTTGATTCATTAAAAAAATAGATTAAAATTCATGGAAAATTATATAATACATATTTGCTTCCTTTCATTTTTTTTTCTAAATAAATTTATTCAACAATATTTTTCCAGTTTTAAATTTGCAAATAAAAATATGTCTTACAAATGTGGAAACTTTTATTGTAAATCAAAAGTTTCATTTCTATGTATCAAGCTAATGAACTAATATAAATGTAGCTGAATCGTAAAAATTATTAATTTCAAAATGGTGCAGTGCAGGTTAACGCAATATAACAAAAACACATCAAGCTGTGAATTTTCCGTTAAAGAAAATTTAAATTCTTTGACCGCTATAAAATTTTTTCATAACCTAATATCCTCATTGGCTGGCTGCCAGGCTTGGTCTACGGCAGCCTAAAAGCCTGCGTCTGAAGATATACAGGAGCCTCCGGTATGTTTCTCGTGACGTCATAATGACGCAATCGTTATCCTCGTTGGAGGAAAAATAGAGAAATGCGACAATGAATTATTTCTACATTTTTTGCCCGTTTCGCTTATCCCCTTTTTAACTGCCGTGACTTAATTCGAAAGATAAGCAAACGAGAAACCATTGGAAGTTAGATTCAGGCGGTTGCAGTTAATTTGCGGTCACTACATTGCTGAAAGGCTAGATGCTTTATTTTTTTTTTCTTTCTGAAGAAAATCACATAAACCTTAATCTGGATTTATAAGCTAATTCTTTCTAGTATCTTGAGAACATTTTTATGCGGCGCATAATCATAAAAGCAATGTTTAGTTTATAAAGATAGGAATCCAGTAAATACATAAAATAAAAAAAAAACTTTTTAAGTAACAAAAATATTGAGATCAATTCTACTTTCTTTAATGCTCGTAAATTACTTTTTTTCATGTTATTGGATTACAATTTATTGTTTATTTCCTAACATTTTCTTTTTAAAACAATGCAATGTATTCTTTAGGAATACCTTGAAAAATTTATTGGTATTTATTGGAATCTTGTAAATTAGTTCACTGCAAAATATTTAGTTTAAGATCACTGCAAAATATTTAGCTTAAGATCACTGCAAAATATTTAGTTTAAGATCACTGCAAAGTATTTAGTTTAAGATCACAGCAAAGTATTTAGTTTAAGATCATTGCAAAATATTTATTTTAAAATCACTGCAAAATATTTAGTTTAAAATCACTGCAAAATATTTAGTTTAAAATCACTGCAAAATATTTAGTTTAAAATCACTGCAAAATATTTAGTTTAAGATCACTGCAAAATATTTAGTTTAAAATCACTGCAAAATATTTAGTTTAAAATCACTGCAAAATATTTAGTTTAAGATCACTGCAAAATATTTAATTTAAGATCACTGCAAAATCAAGCCCAAACCATTTTGTCACATTTGTTTTGAAACCAAAATACTATTTTTTATAGATAATATTTGAGATTCAAAACCATAATCATTTATTCTATTAAAAATTAAGAAACTCGTAAAATATTAAAATTACCTAACATATTTTATTCTAACAAAAAGTATATAAAATATAAACACATGAAATATATAGCATGTTACTGAAAAATTAAACATGCAAAGTATACAAACTAAATTTATATTTTTCATGAAAAAACCCCTAAAAAATATAAATTATTTGCTAAAAAAATTTCATCTGTAGCTAATATCACTCACTTGTAAAAATGCTTTAGAAAATATATTTTTTCATGAATAGTTTAATATGTATATTACTAATAAATAAGTACATTCTATAAAATTAATAAATATTTACATTTGCTATAACAATTTTTCATACAAAATAGATATTTCAATTGCATTATATATTTTGCATACAACTGAATTATTTATTATTCTTACATACGGTCCAAGTTTTTTCAGATTACTAGCTTTATTGACGTGTCTGTAATTAATTGAAAAGTTTGAAGGAGATCAAATAATTTTAAAAGAAGAATTTTGAAACTTTACTAATTTATATGTAATTCATCAATAAATATTCTTTGGTTCATTCTGCTTTTTCGATTAATAGTTAGTCTTTTAGTAATAATAAACATGAATCCGAAGCATTGTGCCATCTTCAACATTAATCAAAGTTTTTCTTTAACTCTACGTACTTAAGAAATGAAAAAAAAAATTACTTTAATTAAGAAACCATTTCAAGAGAAATTTATTTTATTCCCTTGATAAAAATAATCCTAAAATAAAATTTCCCTAAAAACAGTTTTCATGATACATAACATAGTATCCTTTCGATCAGGACAAAAGCAATAAATACTATTGGATACTTAAGTGAGAAAAAAATGTTTTTTCACCATGTGAAAATTCAGTGCACCTTAGAAACCGATGAAGGACACGAAAAAACTGTTATCAGGGTCTGAAACCCATAATTGGAAATGGACACTCCAGTCCAGGCTATGGTGCAGCATAAAATATTTGTATGGCGAAAGAATCATAGAATGGAGCGGCGAAACGAAGAAGAGGGGTGCTTGGGGGGGTAGTGTCTCGTGCCAACTTGGAAAAGGGCCATCTATTGATTGGAGCAAACCGAAAGACCGTAAGGAGGATACATAAAACGATTTACCCTTATGAAAATTCTCGGGATCTGCTCATTTCGGATCAATCCTTTTTATCCTGGCTAGACACAAAGCCAGAAGTGCAACTTTTTTTTTTTTTATCCTGACCCTATGATGGATTTTTTTGAAGAAGTGTTCATAGATTTTAATACAATTTTGGCTTCGTGGAAAGAGCTGCTGAAGAGAAATGCACTCATAAATATGATCACAGAAATGAGGAGTTGGTATTCATGATGTCCCCCCAAAAAAAAAACTTTCCAGATTCAAAATCATTGTATATTTTCAACTAACCGATGAATTAAGTACTTTGAATCAATGTTTTATTAAGAGCAATTTTCTTTGTATTAATAAAACCATTGTTTCAAAATACCATTTAGTGTTTAATTAATGCTTATTTAACAAAAATTTTAAATAGATTTAGTACTTTAATGATAATGTAAACTTGACGAAATATGCTAAGATATTAGATTATTTTAGTATTTAAAAATTCGAACATTTTGAAAGTTCTTGAAACAAACATTTGAAAGATATTAATTTTTGTAATATTGATAAAAAATAATTGAACATAAAACTTCGGCATATTTAGAAATACTTTTATGTAAATTAAAGAAATATTAATTTTTATGTAAAATAAATTGATTGTAATTAAATTTTAATTTTTCCTTTACAGTTTATTTTTATTTATTGAATAAATTTATGAAACTAAGTTAGAAATTACTTGCTTATTTTCACTTCATTAGACAACATTTTTAAAATTTATTTGAAAAAAATTTATAGAGAAAATTATTCTCTAATATAACTTAACATATTCATGACATTTTCATCGGAAATTTCAATGAATCGCTAGTTTAAAAGATTCACGTTGAAGTGATTTTAGTATTCTCAGTTATCTTTAATATTTATTACAAATTAAGTTTCAGAAAAGCGAACTGATTTGCTTATTTATTCTATCTACATAAAATTTCCATATTTTTCGGTATACATCTTTTACCAAATCTCAAAACATCTATAGAAACAGTGATTAAATGCTTTGGTATATTTCGGGACAGTAACGCATTTCCAGAAAAGGAAATGCATGTAAAGGAAGTAACTTATAACAGATGAAAGTTTAATTCAAACATGTGCCATTTAGATTATTCTATAAATTAGGTACTATCCTAATCTAAATTGAAAGCTAATTTGAACCATGATATCGAATTAACAATTAATAAAATAGAAATTCTATGCTTGTACGAGAGATATATATTAAAAAAATCCTCACGTGAATATACTTTATTATATATTGTCTATATTATATAAACATAAATTAGGTTACAGAAAATAATAAAAAATTAAAAAAAATTAACTTTCCACTTGGAAAAAAAAAAGAAATCTGGAGCGTTTTATATTTATTCTGATTTCTTACGTTGGCTGATATTATTTATTATACTACTTCCAAAAATTTCATAAAATTTTACAATTTGTGTCACAACATTTTTAGTATCACATACTGATATCATTGAAAATATTACTTAAACTTATATTATTTATATGTATTTGCAGATATTCTTAGTATATGAGATTCACAATGGTCTAAAAAAATCTAAATTATCATCCGAGCAAATATATATAATCATGCTCTTATTAATCTTAAATTCCTTAAAACCCAGACTAAATATAAAGGTAAGACCATGTATTAGAATTCTAAGCAAATTCTAAAAAAAATTATTCAACTATGTTTCTAAATGAATTATTTCATAATAGTACTTTAAGCAGATTCATAATTACCATCATGTCAAATTATTTTTTACATAAATTGTTTTCTGAATACAAACTATAAAAATTATGAAAAAATGATTAAAGAAATATAGACATGGTATAATTCTCTCTTATTCCCACAAGTGTAATCTCTTGCGTTTTCTTGTGTGATAGTACTTCTCTTCCCTAATATCTTTGTTCTCCAAACTTGGGAATGAAAATTGCACGTGTGGGAGTTGTCAGTAGCTGTTACTTAATCTTGTAAGAAACTTAAGAGACTTCGTAGATTTTCTCCCACGGGAATGCAGCTAAATGAGTTGTGGTGGTTTTAATTTAATGAATTGTAATTAAAATGCATTTCTTGAGGGAACATGGGCATTGAACTTCATTGTAGAACTGTTGAAATACCCGCATTTTAACATCATTTACTAAATGAACTGTAATGTTTCTAAGAAAATAAATTATCTCTTTATAAGATGGTTATTGTTGTTCAAAACAGCAAAAATGTTACCATATGAGCCATTAGTAAAACTATATCAAAAAAGTGAAATACACAATTTAAAAATTTATTTGGTATTCTTATTATTGGTGTAGATATAAATAGAAGAAATAGTTGATAATTAATCCATAGTTAACATTTAAAAGGGAGTGTTCACAAATATTTCAATTATTAATATAAAATTATATTAATTAATGAAATTTTTGAGAAAATTAAAATCGCCCTTGCCGATTTAAACTAGTCATCAAGTGGATGTTTTTTCGCATCTTTTTCATTTTGCTTTTTCTTCTGGTCTGTTTTCAACGTATTAATGGATTGAATCAGTCAAAAACTGCTTCTCAAGTCAATTCTTTGGCTTTTATTTAAGAATTCATTTATAGTTAACAAACGACAATATTCTCAGACATTCGATTGGGAAATTTGCCTTGTTTGCTGCTGCTCGAAGAATGTAATTTCTAGCTAAGCATTAAATTCGTCGACAAGTCGGATTTATGCCGCCTTCTCAATGCATTATGACTAGATGAAACGTTATTTGAAGTCCGGGATATTTTAAACTAATGTGAGTAGTAATAAAGTGATGTAGACATGATTTCAACAAGAAAGAAAGAAGCAACCACTTGGTGGTTAATATAGTAAAATAAAATTATTACTTTATAATTTATCACACATTGTTAAAAATAAACATTTCTAAGTCAAAATAATATTTTCCTTTGAAATTTGATTAGTTGAAATATGAAAAAATAGTTTATTCTGCTTAAAAACTCATGTAACGATGTACTATACATGTTAATATAATATAGTTATTTGTTTTTATATTTTATTCTGATATATTTGAATTTTTGTAAGTTTTTATGTTTCCTTAAAGATGCACTTTATGTGATTAATGCGCAATCTGGAGTCAAGCAGCCCATGTTAATTACATGATTTACAAATTCCATTTCATAATGATTAAGTACTCTTTGTATAATTTAAGAAAAATTTCTTCTCTATCTAGTAATTTACAATATCATTAAATTTTCAAATGTTTTGTCATCTAATACTCTTGAGGTTAACGGCAAAGAATTTGTTTTACAACTTTTGATAATATCAAAGGATAATTTACCTAGATTTCCCGTTAAAGATGAGCCAGTATTCAACAATCAAAAGCAAGAAAACTCAGCGGCAGTCTTGATTGCTAATGGGTAGAAATGACCCATTCCCACATAGAACTTCAATAAATGGGGAATCAAATCTGAATATATTACTACAGAAGAAAGTGTAGTTGGTAAACAGTCACATTGACGGTAATTCCATAATGGCTGGCAGGGTTCGATTCCCAATGCCACCAGAAACCCATAGAGTACACACGATATACATCTGTGGAATCGAAAGTCTTGTTGTCAGTCGTTGAGCAGTTAGCGTAAATGCAATGATCCGGAAAAAATTTCTTCTCAACCCATAGAGTACACACGATATACATCTGTGGAATCGAAAGTCTTGTTGTCAGTCGTTGAGCAGTTAGCGTAAATGCAATGATCCGGAGAAAATTTCTTCTCAACCCATAGAGTACACACGATATACATCTGTGGAATCGAAAGTCTTGTTGTCAGTCGTTGAGCAGTTAGCGTAAATGCAATGATCCGGAGAAAATTTCTTCTCAACCCATAGAGTACACATGATATACATCTGTGGAATCGAAAGTCTTGTTGTCAGTCGTTGAGCAGTTAGCGTAAATGCAATGATCCGGAGAAAATTTCTTCTCAACCCATAGAGTACACACGATATACATCTGTGGAATCGAAAGTCTTATCAGTCGTTGAGCAGTTAGCGTAAATGCAATGATCCGGAGAAAATTTCTTCTCAACCCATAGAGTACACACGATATACATCTGTGGAATCGAAAGTCTTGTTGTCAGTCGTTGAGCAGTTAGCGTAAATGCAATGATCCGGACAAAATTTCTTCTCAACCCATAGAGTACACACGATATACATCTGTGGAATCGAAAGTCTTGTCAGTCGTTGAGCAGTTAGCGTAAATGCAATGATCCGGAGAAAATTTCTTCTCAACCCATAGAGTACACACGATATACATCTGTGGAATCGAAAGTCTTGTTGTCAGTCGTTGAGCAGTTAGCGTAAATGCAATGATCCGGAAAAAATTTCTTCTCAACCCATAGAGTACACACGATATACATCTGTGGAATCGAAAGTCTTGTTGTCAGTCGTTGAGCAGTTAGCATAAATGCAATGATCCGGAGAAAATTTCTTCTCAACCCATAGAGTACACACGATATACATCTGTGGAATCGAAAGTCTTGTTGTCAGTCGTTGAGCAGTTAGCGTAAATGCAATGATCCGGAGAAAATTTCTTCTCAACCCATAGAGTACACACGATATACATCTGTGGAATCGAAAGTCTTGTCAGTCGTTGAGCAGTTAGCGTAAATGCAATGATCCGGAGAAAATTTCTTCTCAACCCATAGAGTACACACGATATACATCTGTGGAATCGAAAGTCTTGTTGTCAGTCGTTGAGCAGTTAGCGTAAATGCAATTATCCGGAAAAAATTTCTTCTCAACCCATAGAGTACACACGATATACATCTGTGGAATCGAAAGTCTTGTTGTCAGTCGTTGAGCAGTTAGCATAAATGCAATGATCCGGAGAAAATTTCTTCTCAACCCATAGAGTACACACGATATACATCTGTGGAATCGAAAGTCTTGTTGTCAGTCGTTGAGCAGTTAGCGTAAATGCAATGATCCGGAGAAAATTTCTTCTCAACCCATAGAGTACACACGATATACATCTGTGGAATCGAAAGTCTTATCAGTCGTTGAGCAGTTAGCGTAAATGCAATGATCCGGAGAAAATTTCTTCTCAACCCATAGAGTACACACGATATACATCTGTGGAATCGAAAGTCTTGTTGTCAGTCGTTGAGCAGTTAGCGTAAATGCAATGATCCGGAAAAAATTTCTTCTCAACCCATAGAGTACACACGATATACATCTGTGGAATCGAAAGTCTTGTTGTCAGTCGTTGAGCAGTTAGCGTAAGTGCAATGATCCGGAGAAAATTTCTTCTCCCTTCAGATCAATGTCAAAATGAAAGGATGGATCCTCTGGTGGTGTCATCTATCGCAGGACTTAAAGAGTAAAGCCATACTTTCACCTTCGTGGTGCTCTCACCTTAAGCGAAAGACGCATCCTACTGACTCTAATTCGTATAGCCAAGGCATAGTCAGCTTGGCTTGTCCATGTGTCATAAGTAAGAACAAGAACACAACAGAGCATCTTATAACATCTTAAAGTTTAATATTGATTAAATCTGGTCTTGGCTATAACTGCGCAAGAGATATTCATTAACACATCGCATATATAGAAACATATCAATTTATCACCAGATACTTGTGAGGTGAAACTATGATTTTATACCAAATTTGAAGAAATCATTAAGTTGTAATCATACTAAACTCACTATACTAAGCTCGTATGACATCGATTCTCAGCCTGTGAGGCACACTCCCTTAAAGGGACATGAGCATAGTAAAAAGTGGTGAAAATGTATCAAAGAAAATATTTTATTTAAAAAATTAATTTACTGACTGAAAGGAACATACACATACAAAAACAAAAGCATTTTAAGAAAATTTTTAACAATTAACTTATTAAAAATTGAAACAATTTGCTAAATCAAAACTTATTATTTTACTTAATTTGGTAAGTTTAAACTTAATTTGGGTCTATCTTACAGAATTAGGTTTTTCAAATGAAGGTTTAATATAAAAATAAACACCCTCAAAATTTTTTTCTATATTTAGCTGAAATCTATAGTTATCTTCAAAGATGTCACAGCAAAAAATCGATTATAATCTGCATGGCTAAATGTCAAAAACAGTTCATTATTCTTAGTAATTTGTAAGTTTTAAAATTAAGCTCATAGTATATATTTAGTGCAAAAATACTCAAAATATATTATTATTGTATACATTTAACTGAACATACAGGAAGGCTAGGCACTATCAAAATTATGATTGAAAATTGGGGCGCAAATAATGAAAGGTTGAGAAACGCTGCTGTATTGCATGCAATGTCTTTGCTTATTTTAAATATTTGTGCTGTGTGACATGTGTAATTATGTCATTTCAAAGTGATATTTCATGATTTTATGACTTTTCAAAATACTCAATTATTTTTATTTCGGTAATCTGATATTTATTTAATTATTTTTCATGTGCTAAATATATAAATAATTAAAAAAATTGATTTACATTTTTAACGTTTTGTGCAATTATCTTTATGAAATCCATTTAATGAAACACGTAATTGCAATTCTCAACAAATTAACACAATTTAAATATATAGAAAACGCAAAAATATTTAACTTCATAAGAGAAAATAAAAGTTCCTTATTTATATTTTAACACTGTTAAAATGTAAGAAGTGATGAAAAGATTTTAAATTTATACATATATGCAAGTTATAAATACATATTAATATAATTAATTAAGAAGCGGAAACATAGAATAATTTAAAATTTCTAAAAATAACTTCATGCGATACTAAAAAATGCATTCATAGGTAAACAAATATATTTATTATTTATTGGATAATATGACTTGATGAATGTTACCATTCACCAAAATATTTCGTACGATTTATCAAAACTTATCACCATTAACCTTTTACTCGAAAATCCAACAAAAGAAAATCAGTTTCCATCAAGACAGTTGATAGAAGAAGCATGAATACATATATGTATATTCTCTCTACATAAAGTAAACAAAAGCGCATGTTTTGAAAAGATCGGAGAACTTTCTTAAAAAATTGATGATCGAAAAAATATTCGTATCGTCAAGAAACATGGTTTCCGACGAAAGTTAAATTTTCGGAGAGTTGAGAAAAGCAAAACTGTCTATCTTTAATCAAAAGCTTTTTATATCACTTTACTTTATTAATTTTTTTTCCCGCTTAACGTCATTCTTTTTCTAATCTCAGCGTCATGTTGGCATCCATTAATCTTAAGAAAAATGCAGATTAAGAAGACCTACTTGGCGAATAAATTGAGTTCTCTTTTTAAATGGAGAATTTATATCTATACATAAAATAGGATTTAGTAATAACAAGTTTTTTTTTGGCGATAGTTTGAATTCTCTACACAAATTCAGTTTTAAATGACTTTAAATTTTGACAACGATTGTGATTTTTTGGAATATAATGGCACATATTTAGAAATTCTTGATGACAAGTTAACTTTAAAGATTGTGTGTGAAAAAAATGAACGAATATATTTTTTTACTAGTTCTGTGCTACTTTTACCAGACTCTAACATTGTTACCATCATTATCTTAGACTTAAAAACATAAGAAACATTCCATAGATTGGTGCTGAGTAATTTTAGCAATATAAAATAAGAGTTTTTGAATTAATTTGGGAGGAACTTAAATATCCTTTTACCAAAAATAATCAAGAAAAGGCAAATTGCGTTTATTATTCATCTTTAATGAATTCTTTTCCACGAATTAAAACAGAATCATGAGCATAAGTTTAAATCATAAAACTGAAAGTTATTTTTAATAAATTTGAACACAGTGTTCAATAAACATGTCCTTACAATAGAATAAAAATATTTAATTGACATAAAAATATTTTACAGATTAGAATAGGGGAGGAATGTTTCAGCTTTGTTCATGAAGCAACAAAGTTTCAATATGATATATGATAATATTGTTGATTAATACATCCCATATATTACACATGTACTTGTTGCCACAAAAAATCAGTAAAATATTAGTAAAAAAAGAATCCATTTGCCTTAAGAAAACAGCTATAAATGGACAAGTGTCTTAAGTAAGGTATTGTTAAGGGTAGCATGTTTCCCTCGAAGATGTTTTCCAACTTTTATCTCACGAATAACCATTGAGCAAATGGTATTTTGAAATACAAAATGATTTAAAATTATATTGAACTAGAAGACTATTAAAGCAGGATTAACACTTAAATTTATATATGCCTCAATAAAAGTAATGTAGAATATATTGTATTAAAAACACACACACACACATACGCTCAGAAAGAATTAAGTCACACATGTAATTATAAATTGTTTTGTGCTTGGAATATGATAGTGAAGTAGATAAACTTTTATTTTCAAAATAACTTCATAAAATATCTTTTAATTATGTATAGCAGTATAAAAGATCTACCCTTCATACGTACTCTATATTTTCCAAGTTTGTCATTCGATGACATTTACATTTAGAAAACTTTCTTTTGACAATGCATAAAAATGTATGGCATGATGGTTACAACAACGTGGTAAAGAATTTTTCACATTCATTAAAACAGAAAGATTTTGTGGAAATAACTCAAAATGGTTGAAGTTGCTTATTTAACATGTTCCGAATATATTCCACTGCCATTAAGTTCGAAGAAATTGTTCGAATATATTTCCACCTGGGAGGCATTTATGACAGCCGAGCAATTTTTGGTTTTATACTTATTAATTAAAAATTTTAAAAAAAGGCCAGGTAAGAACGATAAGTAGTATCATTTACTGCAAAATGTTTACAAGCAATTGTATACAAATCACTGACATGAAACAATGTACCTGGAATCGATGAGATTGGCTAGAACAAATAAAGTTTGTCGGTTAATCCAGAGAATATTTCTCAGAATATATCGCACCATATTTAAAACACCCATGCATTTCAATAACAAAATTTGGCTTCAGAATCTGACCGCATGTATTTCTCCACAAAATGATTATCAGTCATTACTATGGAGGGATAAAAAATAATTCGATATTTATACAATATGATATCTTAGTTATGAGAGGAAAAACATCGATAGTCAGATAGCATTACGAATGGTAAGGTATTTGAGACAGTATTCATAACGAAAGGGATAGATTCTTTATCAATTTTTTTTCTCAAATGCATTTAAAATTTTGAAAATTTTGAGACTTTCCAAGCTGATAGCTGGAATTATTGATATAATTGTGAAATTCGAATCAGAAACTACTCAACTAAATGCGCAATTTATTTCAATTCTAGAGACCCGGAAAAGACACGAATCCTACCTAAACGATTTCAAGCAATTGCTTGAACAAATAATTACCTGTAAGGCCGATTTTACAATGTCTTGAATTCTGCCAACCGATGGCTGAATAGTTAAGAGTCCCTGACTCCTGAGCTGTGGATTTCGGGTTTGAATCACGGTTCGGGCATGGAAGTTACTTTCTTTCTCTATTCCCTCTATGTTTCTCTGTTTTTTTTCTTCTGTGATGATGAATGAATGCGGCCCACCCCAGAAACGGGTTTGTTGTGGTATGGCTCGGGCAACGCTACTGTCCTCCGTGACTTGGCTCCCAGGTGCCCGCAGGGTAATCACAAATGACTAGCAGTTTCTGGCCTTGTTGATGCATAGGATTCGTCACCCAAATGCCCGTTTTTGGAAAAATATATCTTGAATTCTTATGATCAATCCATTTTTCGGTACCTTCATTTCTTGCATAGTTTGTTAAAACATACTTTGAGGTCAAGATTCATAATTATGACTCTATACTATCTTGGTTTAAAATTTATTTCAAAAATCATAAACCAACAATGAAAAAAAGTGCAATGTTACGATACATACTGACAACTGCTTAAACTAAAGAATATGAAAGAAATCAGTTTTTAAATTTTGATGAAAAGGACTTCTACCAACAACGTAAATCGAAATTATAGAGCAAATTTATCATTCCGATTGATCATTGCTAACTTTGATTGCTTCATTGAAAACATTTTATGCTAATTGATGCTCATAAATATTTATGCTTTTATCTTTGATATGCATCGACATTAAAATATAGCAACTAATCAAAATCTGTAATTATTCAATAGAAATTATTCTGTGTCACTCCCTTCAATCGATTATTATTAGCATATCAACAATAAATATGATTAAGTTAATAAATCACTAAAATGTCACCATTCGTGTAATTGTTGCATATTACTGTCAGCAAAATCTAATGTTACAATTTTATGAAATTATAATTAGTATTATTTTTATGATTTGAATACAAAAAAGAGTGTAATAATAGTATTAAATAAAATATAAAATGCTTCACGAATCGATGAAAGTTGTATAATGTCCCAACGCATTTTAAATGCACTGAATGATAGCCCAAATCAATCATAGAAATGACCACTATATGCATATTTATAGAATTATTTACACGATAAAAATTATTTTTATCATGTAAATAATTCTATAAATATGCATATAGTGGTCATTTCTATGATTGATTTGGGCTATCATTCAGTGCATTTAAAATGCGTTGGGACATTATAAAAATTATTTTTATCATGTAAATAGTTTTATAAATATGCTATTTACGAGATCAAAAATAATTTTTTCATGTTTAATGGGTGGAACATTATTTTTAATATCGACTAAAGAGCAATTAACTAGAATGATTCCATGTTTTTTAATAAATAATTTTTACAAATCATTAAACCTTTTTAATTTGGAATAATTTAGGAAAATTATTAAATAAAATTTTTTACTGTAGGCCTTATTATTCTTTCTCACCTTTTTACTGTTTTCATTCATTTTAACAAACATAAAAGGAATTACCATGTAATATTACTTAGAGAAAAATCTATATATACTGAGTGCGTTAATTCTTTGATGAAGAGGATTTTTCAGAAAAAGCTTAAGTAAAATTGTAGCACTTACCAGCGTTTTGAATAAATAAGGCTATTTTTTTACCACGATTTAAAAATAGTTCGAATTCCCTGTGTATGTATCGTCTCAACTTTTACAGATTTTTTTATGTGAGAAATAGGGATTATATCCTAGTTTAGGTCACACCCCATTGTAAGTATCTAGTTAGCATAAACTACTGCACATGTTGTACATCAAAATATACTTACTAGTTTATTTCGATTATTTTATTTTTTCACTTCTAATTTAGGAAGACTTTCCATGGAATAAATTCCTATTTTCAAGCAATTAAAAAAATTCTATTTGATATCTTAAAAGTTGAAAATCTTTTTTATTAATAATTTTGGAAGTTTATTTTATTAAATCGACATTTCTCTCAGACACTGTGCATTTATAAGAAAAAAAAATTCAGTTTTTCCTATATGTAGATGCAATATAAGTTCTAGTATTGCATATAGCTTTTTCTATTTTGTTGAACCACAAACGTGATTTGATTTGTGCATTAATTTATTATACATCAGTTAGAACGTAACAATATTGAATCAAAATTCTGTCCAACGAATGTTTAAATCTTTGGTATTAAGGTTCAAATACAATTAAACCTAAATGGAAAAAAACTTAAAAGCCAAAATATTCAGCACTTATCAAAAGAATCCTACTGTATAGCTTAAAATAAATAATAATATGACTTCTTATAAATAAAAAAATTGGTGTCTGCAAGCTTAAATTAAATTACATAAACATACATGTAATATTTTAAGAGTCAAGAATTTTAGATTTCAAATTCATTATTATTCTTTTGAAATTATAGCAATATGTTATATTAAAAAGAATTTTTAAACTATTTTTAAAAAATTTTGAACTGTGATAAAAATTATTTTTAACCTGAATATTGAATAAAAACTATATCTTGAGTACAATTTGAAAAATTTTTACCAAATTCAGCCAAATTTGAATACAACAAACAAAAATATTTAACAAAAATTTGTAACAAAAATGTAACAAAAACATTTATCAAATTTTCTGTCGTACAAGAATTTCATGAAAAAAAGAAATCACTTAACAGCACTCATGTGTACGCAATGCACTCTCCTCAATCATGCAGTGTGTCTTAGCTGCTGTGTTCTAATTCTAATTAAAATATTTCAAGAATACATTTTCAGTTTTGAAATTACATTGATTACTAGAACAAAAGTATTCATTACATATATTAACAAATTATTTCTCTTATGGATTAAAGTTATGTATCAAATTTATTTGCTGTTTTGTATTTTATTGTATAATTTTTATTCAATTTCAAGCACTATTTTATTTTTAATATAAATTGAATGTAATTTGTAAACAATTTAAGAAGCATAAATTTGTCAATTTAATGGGGACATATCTAGTTTGTAGTTAATGTAGATAAAAAATTTTCGAATAAAGCTACATAATATTAATTTGTACGTTTCCAAAAGTAGTGCAACATTTTATTTAATGAGTTTAAAGGAAGAGTTAAAAACAATTAAAATTCCTCCAATTTTTATTTATTTACTGCCCAAAAGTTTTGCACAAATAAAAAAAATCATCAACTTGGAAATGAGAATGAAAATTAAAAATTTATATACTTACTATGTTGAAAACGTTCATAATTAAAGAATAATGGCTTCTTATATATATTTCACTAATATTCCTATAAACTTATTTTTATCACAAAATAATATAAAGAAAAGAATAGAAAATTATTTATTAAAAGAATAAACAGCAAAATTGCTAGTAAAACTTATAATACAAAATAGTTTTCATACAGAATAATGGACATGAGACTTACTAAATCATTCAAAAATGATAGTTTTTAACATCTCATATTTTGTAAAAGAGTGTATAGAATATAAGTTTTAACAGCATATTTTATGCAAATTATATTAACTAATTTAACTTTTCATAGAAAACATTGTATAAAGTACGTAAACACGCAAATGTTTTATAATAAATTATGTTAGGCATAAAAAAATCAATATGAATGAAATATTGTCCTAGTTTTTAAAATATTACCAAGTTGCTACTATTGCACAATATTTCATTGATATGTATTTTTTATGAATGCTGTGCAAAATTACAAATATGATCAGCATAACTTTAAAAATGATATGATAAAAAAATAGGAAATTTCGGTAATGTTTTTACGGCTATGGTTTAAAACTTTAATTTAGTAAACAAAATGAACTAAGGATCTGTCAAATTTTCGATTAATTCATTTCCATAAATCTTCTTTTCCATCACACTTTATTATCAAACCACATTAACATACAAAAGACATCATTTAAATATACCATCTTGTAAGCGAAAGGAAATTATTTTTGAAATTCATTTATCGCTTAAATTCGCCACATTCTCATAAAAAAAAAACCCAGAAGAACATTTCAAATGTTAATCTATTCGTTTTTGAGTATTTATACTAAAAGATAATTTGAATAAATTTATTTTCAACCGCAGACTCCGTCTTCTTCATTAACAAGAATCGTCAAATGTAGATTAGACTATAGACATTCTTGTCTCGCATCTTTAAAAATTTTCACTCAGAGCACTTTTCGGAAAGATCACTTGAATTTCCATTTCAGAGCTCTAAATCCTGGCACTTGAAAAAGAAAATCATCAAGATAGCTTGAATATTTGATTTATTCTTCTGTTTGACCATTTCCGAACTAGCACTTCCGGCTAAATTTGGTAAAACTGCAAACGACTCCAGCACCGCCATTTTTATATTCGAATTTGACAATTGGAAAATGTACTTTTAATTCTTCGATTTCGTCGCTGTTATTTGTGTTTATATCCTTAAATTATAAATGTTTTATACATCAAATTTGAAAGTATTTATTCTTAAATTATGATTTTTGTCTAAATTTTTGGAAGTCTCATAGTATTTGGATGATTTCAAAATTAGTCACACAGTGGATAATGGAAAACGGATGTTGCGTGGATGTTTTCGCATTCACATCTTTTCCTTTCTTTATATTTTGACACATGAACAATATTCATTTAAATATTATTTTATCATACAACAATTATGGTGTTAAAATAATTTTTCTTTTATATAGTAAAATCAATTTTTCAAATTATAGCATATAGTTTCTTAACTGTTTTCATTTTTTTTTACCAAAATACTCAAGCAATTAAATAAGTGTTTTGATTTGACTACAGGATTCTTAGCTTCAAAAATAAAAAAAAAACTTTTAAAAACAAACTTATTACTCTCACTATTAACAATAATGAAGGCTATATATTTAATCTATCCTTCTCTTTCTGTGCATATCAGCGCCTCTTTTTCAATGTATTGATTTAGTTATAGAGGGAAAAATATAGTTTGATGCTTTATAGGGCACTTAATTTCTCTTTAATAATCCCTACACCATAATGTTTTAGAAGAATGCGAATTTGCAATCTCTTTAAAGAACAAAATAATAGTATTTAGAACCACAACTTATTTTGTACCACTTGTTAAGTAACAAAAATTTTTTAATAACTACTGTTTACACCACACCATCAGAAATGCCTTATGTTCATCAAAGGTTGCATATTGCTCTTACTCTTTCAATATAATTAACTGTGTGAGGTAAGAAACCTAATTTTTTATAAGAGAGGGAATCTATTGTGCAACATATTACAACTGCTTTTCATAAAATCATTTTAAAAGAAATAAGCATTTTATGAAATAATTTCAGCTAAATAAACCTTTAAAATGAAATTTATAGTAGCATATTTAAAACAATACATAGCTTTGCAAAGAATAACTTGTATTTTTAACAATTTCTAAAATATTAAGTTTATCTTAGGACTTTTAATATATGTTGTAAAATAAACCTTTAAAATAAAACTTTGTAAACTTTTGAAAAAGTCGATGCTTAGTATTGCGAAAATGTAATGTTGTACCTTGAACGCATTCTGAAATTTCAGGATTACTTTTGGTATTTGATATGCTTAAAATGAAAATTTATAGCCTGATATGTGTGGGTTTTATAATCCCTTAGTCAGTCAGTCATCATGCTAATGATAAGTTCTGAATTTATAAAAGTATATAAGACAGATATATTTAAAGTTTAAATAATGTACTTCATGTGCATATGCATGTTACTGAAGCAATAACTTATAAGCATTTGTTATGTGATTGTGCTTTATTCCTAAGTTAAATAAATATGCGTGATACAAGTTTCAATTACATTATTTATTTCATAATCACTAAAGTGGTATTTTATTTTGAACTATTACACTCTTAAATTCAGAATTGATTTTGTGTAAGCAGGAAAAAAATTGCAAATCTAAGCAAATATTAAGCAACACAGAAAGATGGTGAATTTTATAATAATAACTAGATATGTGTTAATATATCGAAATTAATTCAGTGTACAGTTGAAAATATCATATAATTTCCTTAAAAATAAAGCATTTATGTGATGGTAAATATAAATTGTTCGTAGAAATTTAAAGTTTTAGGCTTACATTATACAATTTCTAAATAATGAATTTAGAATAAATTTACAAAGTGAAAATTCATTAAGATAGTTCCAATCTAGGTTCTAAATGAGTTCATATTTTCAAACAATTTATTTTAAGGGAAATTTATTACCTTTTGTTGTACTCTGTGGCTTTTAATGGTCACAGAAACTATTGAATGTAAATTGTTGTTAAAACTCATTTTTCGAACTAATGGAAAATTTATATCCTACCTCATATAATAGGTTGGGATAAAATATTAGAAGCAGGACTTTTTTTTTAAGTTTAAAGCTTTCACTCTGTGTTTCTTAAAAATAATAGTAAATAATCAAATTCCTAAGAGAAAACAAAAAAAGAAAGGCATTAAAATTTAAAAGCCATACTATAAAAGGTAAATAATTTCTCCATTTAACTTTAGAAGACTCACTAATAGCTCTAAACCATAGAACTAAATTGCTCGCCATTTGCGGGTGAAAAAATTAATACTCTGCTGCCATGTCTCATCTTTCAAAGTTTGGAGGAACATTTGACCCTATTAGTTAACCATTAGTAAAATGGTTAAATCAAATGACTTGTTCATTGCAAAATTAACTTCGCCTGCAGCACGCGGTATTGATTAATGCCTTCTCCCTCACCTCTGGAATGCCCCTACCGGAATTTTCCCTTTGCTCCTCATTATAAACTCTCCTCAAGGTCCGTCGGCAGAATTTTTCCCTAGATTAAAAATAAATCCTAATGATTTCCGGTGCATAGCGAGGGATTTTTAGATTCATCTAAATCTTTTGCGGAAATAAGCTAAGCAACTTTTTTCCAATTGGAATCGTGGTTCAAATCATGCATGGGACTATTAACTGGGGCTGTGTGAATGAATGATCATTTTTCCAGAGAATGTTTTTATATCAACATCAAGCGATACAAATTCGAAAGTAAAATGGCCAGGACAAAAAATTGTTTTTTCCCCGTAAAACATCGTTTGCTCAAATTATTCAAAAGGAAAATCAATCAATTATCGCGTATTTAAATATCAGTGCATTTAAAGAATGAAACAGTTATTGGTTAACGATTATAGTCAAAATTAAAATATTTTTTCAGAATGTACATTTTAATATTTACATTAGTTTAAATTATTCTTATTTAACAAATGACTAATTTTACTTTTCATTTAACAATATAATTTTATTTCTTGAATTAAATATTTATTTTAACTTTGTATACCATTCGTAACGTAAATGTAATTTATAATATATTTTCATCAAATTATATTAAGCTAATTTTATTTTGTATAGCTATCTTTCCCATTTTGCGTACCAAAAATGTTATCTATATATAAATCATACGAAAAAACATAAAAAAGAAATTTAGAATCCAAGCTAGAATTTATTTAAAGTAAGAAAGTTGAAATTCATGCTTCTAACCTAAGAAATACGAATTTATAAATTGAACTCTGCTTCCGGTTGTTTTTATTGTTTATTTAGTTCGAATTCAATTGCTGATTTGAAGCCTCTATCTGCTTGAGGAACTTTTTTGCACAGGATATTTCTGTGAACACAGTTCTCGAAAAGATCCAGAAAATTTCATTCTCAAAGTTCGTATATAACTTCAAAATCCCAACTTTTAAACCGGATTTGCTGAAGAAGTAAATCAAGTAGAGATCTTAGAGTCTCTGGAAAATAAAGATTGAAAATTTCGAGACAGGAGGAAATAAAATTTTTCTTCGACTTCAGCTTTTCTGTTTCTTATTTATAGAAAACTACCAAATAAATTAATGATTAAAATAATTTTTTTAGCTTTTGTTCACTTGACAGTGTATCAACATACATAAGCAAGTTAAGTATTTTATTAAATGTTTTTTTTAGGAAATAAATTTGATTATAATAAAAAAGTTGATATAATAATATGATTAGCAAATAATTCATTTTTGTGTTATCAAAAAATAACTGAAACAATATTGATTTATCTGAAAAATAGCTGGTCGATAGAGTTTTTGCATTGTAACCAATTAAGACCTCACAATCCATATATAATTGTGATGAATCGAACTATATGAAGAGAATACTAAGTTTATAGGTATCAAATTTCTTTTGTAAATTTATTTAAAATTACAATTTCTATATTATTATCCCGATATGCAATATCGCATGTATGTAGGAAAAGGGTTTGCGCTAAGGCTTTTGGTTTATTTAATTGTAGGTTTGGATGCTACTTTAGAAGTGTTTGTTTATGGTAGTTCAAAATCCACTTCAAACTGTGGGTAGCAATCAAAATAGCTCTTTTAAGCAAAAGATAATTATAGAGAGGCTAAACAAAGCCAAACAAAAAGCCAAATATGAATTATGTATAGCCACTGGTTTTAATTTATACATCCACCCCAGGAAGTATTTTTAGTTACTAATGAATCACTGAGAACTAAATAATAAGTGATATTACATGATATTTAAAATATTCAAAGACTTATGACATGATAAAGTCTATAAACTTATATATATATATATATATATATATGGAAATTCTTAATTTCATATATTCTGATTATTTCTTACAGTAATGAGCATTATCAATTTTTATTATTTTTTATATCAATTTATAATTTATTTGTTATGACAATTCAATTACTTTTTGAAAATACAAAATGTAACTATATTAATATTAATCATATTAATCTCATTAAAACATGTTTTCAAATTTTACTGATACTTCTAACATTGGATAGTAATATAAAAGTAAACGCAAACAAGATTTTGTAGCAAATAAAGAATTTGTTTGCACGTAATCCGCGGCAAAAAAAAAAAAAAAAAACTAAATAAATCCGATTACTACCAATTATATTAAATCGTAAACAGATATAAAGTATATATATATATAATGTTTCATTTTCCTCATCCTGAATATATATGATAGAATATTAGATTATATAAATTTATTAATATTATCGCACAGTAAATAAACAAATTACGGAAAACAGTTTTAATGAAATAGAAGTAAAAAACACGACATATTGGTATTGCCAATTGATTTTCTTTATTTCAAGTTTTATGGAAACTTTTTGTTTGAAAATCATTTATAAGGCAATTACATCTATATAAAGAAGTTTTTAATGTATTTTATTAATTTTTATATTGAATCTTTAATTTATTGCTTTTCATGTATTATAAAATTTAATGATGCAGAAACAAATTCTAAATTATTCGCAATTCAAGACTGAAACCGATTCGAAACGTATATTTTATTTACTATTTATAGAAAAAAACATATATATATTATTTCCCACCTTCCATAATTCACATGTAAAACTTAAAATTAAGTTAAATGAAAAATAAAAATAAATTTCAATCATTTCAAAAATAATTTTTATGATTAGAATTCCTCTTTGGAATGTTAATAAAAAGAAACTTATTCGATTATTGTTATTAAACATAGTATTTATCAACAGACGCGACAATATTTTACTTTTTTTTAAAAATTCAAATAATAGGACATTGCAATTTATGGTCAAATTGAGCCTATTTATAAATTCCTCAAATATTATAACAATTCACGAGATCCAGCTTTAAACATTTTAAAAAAGTGTTAACACCAAAAGGAAATATTTACTAAGAACTTTTGTTCACAGTTGCCAATGAAACTATTTTTATCAAAATTTTAAATAAAATTGAATTACAGACAAAACATTATAATTTTGCCATTTTTTACTCCCTCAATTCCTTTTAAGAGTTCTTGAATGTGTGGATTCGAATACCCAAACACAAATGAATACACACTTTCTTTCGTAGTTAATTTCAGAATATTTTTACACAATTATCTTTTATATTTTTAATACAAAACTGTAATTGTGCATAAATACCTTTCTGAATTAATATTCTTAAAGTGTCCTAATTAATTTTATAGCTGAAATTAATGGAATTTTTAATGGATATATTTTTATCTTTTATTTATTACTCTATTGTACCTTCTAAAATGCACTTTATCAACGTCAGTTTCAGAGAAATGAAGGAAAAAATTCATGCGAGAAATTCTATTATTCAAATTTTATGCCTATCAAATACCTGACAAGTTAACAGACTTCAGTTTACCGTCAAAATAATGGATATAGCAAGCATGGTATCGTAAACATGTTTTTGAGTTATCGCATAGCGCAGAGGTGAAAAAGTCATCAGAAGTAATTCCCTCAAAAAAGGGAAAATAGATGTCTGCATATGAAGCGAAGCAAGAACAGAGGTAAAGGGAGAAATTACTTTCCTGTAAAGGTTTCCCCTCACAAAATCCATCTATCATTTTACTTAATAAAAATCCCGTCTCTTGTAAATGGATCATCGGTTCATAAATTCCCAAGATGCATTTGTCGAGACTGAAAATAATATGTGTGTGTGTGAGAGAGAGAGAGAGAGAGAGAGAGAGTAAAGTATAATCATTCTTTCTAATCACAGAAGCAGACATTTATGAATGTATGGTTTATTTTATTCTTTAACTTTATATTTTTGAGCATATTGTTTATATTTTAATAATTTTTTGTGTTTTAATAAAAAAAATGGTTTTATATCTGAAAATAATGAAAACATTTTGAAAATTATTAATTTAACTCAAGATATGAACATTATATTTAATATAAGATATGATCAAGATTTAACTCAACATATGAATATAGTTTTAGTGTAGGATATGAAAAATAATAGCATATTGAAGATTTTACATAACTTTAAGAATATTTCCCAATTGAATGCGCGTGAGTTCATTGCTGATGGCAAAAATGTCCCATAAAATCCTATTCTCTCTCTCATTACTGTTACTTAAATTTTTCTCTGCAAAATTATTTTACTACAAATTATCTGTTCTAAATATTTCAGTTTTAATTATCTGCAACAGAGGCAATAAATTTATCCGTAGTATCCCTTTTAGGTTTAACAAAATGCTTAAATAAAATTTTCATACAAAAATTGCCCAAATGGTATGATAAGGCAATGTAAGCAGTCATAGTATCTCTCTACTAGTATTAAATTTTTTATAATCACCATGAGAAATACTCAAGTATAAAAACTACGTTGCTCCACAACAATATCTAATAAATGATAATGTACATCTCATGGTGTTTAATTAATGATTGAAATTCAACCACTAGTTTTCTTCAATTATAAAAATAAATTTAATCTAGAATAATTCATCTATGTTTGTGCTGTCCATTGAATTGTTTTCCGACGTTTGAAAATATTTGTGAGACTCTGAAATCATCTTACTTTTCACATGGTGTGATACGTTACTTCGTCTATTACAGAGTATGTTGCCATGGAATATTTTTCAATATTCGTTCATTTTAATAAATGATATCGAAGACAATATATTTAAGAGACAGAGGATAACAAAACTAGCGCTTTTTATTTTCATTTAGTCGAGCTCGTAGCCGAATCATTAGCCTCTTATCTTTGGTTCAATAGCTCTTACCTTTGGATTGGATGTTTATAGTAGTTTGAAATCCATTTTAAACCATAGTTCTCTATCTAATTACCCATATCGTGCAAAACATTAACAGTTTTGCAACAAGCAAATCAAACTAATTACCATTTATGTTACTTCTCATGCAACTCCTGTCAAAATTTCTTTCCCAAAGTTGAGCTGCGTCATTTAGAAAAACTGTTCTATAAACACCTGTGACAAACTAAAATCAGCATGATCATTGAATTTAATTTTAGCTGACCATACGTATGATTACTTGAGACATTAAATCCGACACCTTATATATTTGATTAATATGAAGATCTTTTGCAAAATTTGCAGTCAAAGGGGCCTCAAGGTTTCAATAGTCATTGTATATCATCAACAGAGTTATTTATTACTATCTGCATTGGAGTTGAAGGCCGAATAAGGAAATTTTAATGATTAAAATTAATAAACTATTGAATTAGTTTATTAAATTAATAAATAAATTAATAAATTTTTATAATTATTAAATTAATACATTTTTCATCAATAAATAGTTCCATTTGAAAACTTAACTATTTATTTATGTCAAAAGAGCAAACCATATATAAATTTTTGCTCAATTTTTTTAATGTTTTTTCTTGTTATCACAAATTTTGTAGTTGTGCAGCGCAAATTATTTACTTTTGAAATATTTAAATGTTCATTTACTTATTGCGGTACTTTTTAACACAATCTTCATAATTCCATTGCTGATTATTGAGAATCTCAGAAAAAGTAGTTTCACGCCACTTCTAAGTAAGATCAATAAAGCATTTTCTTACTTTGCAGGGGTTTTACGTCGTAGGCACAGTTCGTAGTGAGACCATATTCTCTTTCATTGGGTTGCTGGAGTGGCATAGGTTGCTGAAGAATCCACTTTAACCTGTAAGTCCGAAGTCCTTCTGTTGGTCTGGGTGGATATGGCTGCCATCTCAGGTGTGACCGCATCACCTGAACGTCGTTCAAAATTACAAGACGTTTTGTCATGGGTTAATACTCCAAGCCCGTTAATATGCAGTACGTGACTTGTCTGCTTTGCTATGTATGTGTGTACGTTGCTATATGTTTGTAAAATTTTAATAGCGAATGACTGTCCCAAAATAATCTTATGTTTATTGTGTTAGTTTTTCAACAAGGGAAATCATTCCTTTGAAAAATAAATTGTATCAATAAGTTCTAAAATAATAAGATGTATTTCTGTATTTTAAGATTCCCATATTTGCTTTGGAACATTTATTGATTATTCTTGTAACATATGCGGTATATTAAGTTTCGTCGATTCTTCCCAAAAGTATCCATTATTTTTAAAGTAATATGTTTTTAAGACTATATTCATATCTGAAGACTTAAGCTTCAAATCCTATTGGGGAAAAAGATGGTAACACAATTGCGTATGTGTTTCATTTTCAGAATAAGCTTGTTCATGTTGTTTCAAAACGTTTCAAGTTAAAAAAAATAGTTATTAAAAAGATGGCCTAAGAATAAAACAAATGAATTAAATAAACTATTTTTCCCTTTGATAAGCAAAGAATTTATTCTATAATTTTAACATTCTATATTCTCTTCTATTTTGTTCCAATACTGGTTGAAGAAATATTTCCCCTTATAGCAAGTTTTCCTTCCTTCTCAAGATAATCAAAACAGAAAAAATGGTTATATTTCAGTGCAATATAATGAAGAACAACAAAAAATTACATATTTTTAGCACATCAGGATGTGATCACTGTGAGCTTTTACTTTACTCACAATTTCCCTTCAAGACGGATATAAACTACTCCCCAAATCCCCTAGGGAAAAAGAATGATAAGTAGAAGCGGGCTTCATTTTTCATTTTGAAATTCAGTAGAGTTGAGTTGTTTTCTTTCTTTCATTTACTTTGTAAATGTTTCTTTTTTTTTTTTTTTTTTTTTTTTTGCTACCGTCCTTGAAATACTATTCAAGACAAAAATATCCGTTCTATTTATTTTGCATTTATTTATTTTGTTTTGTTTTCCTTGAGAAAAGAACTGAATTTTAAACTTTTCTTGCCGTCTGCTAAAAGAAAATAAAAGTAAAGAGAAAATTCCCATGTCACCGATGGACAGGTAAATTTATGATTTGTTCTGAATTTGATGGACGATAAATTTTATGTATGTCATGAATAAGTGAATGGTTTGGCTTTTTAGTTTATTTTCTTAAGCAGATGCAGAATCTTTAAAATTGATAGAAAAATTTCTACAAATAATGAAATCTAAGTACTTTTAACAAGTTACAAAATTATAAACTGAAAAATTATATATTATGAATGAATTTCTAAAGCTGTTTATCTGAATTACCAGCAACTAACGTCCGTATCATGAAGCCAGTTTCTTCCTCCTGATTTTCACTCCCTAAAGAGCCACTAAATCTGTATTTTTATTTATCTTTTTTTTAAAAAAAAATTATATAAAATACACATGAAACTGTGTTTGTCCATACCCTATTTGTTATTTGTAAATTATTGCAATAAGTTTAAGTATAAATATTTTAAGCCATATCAATTTCCAGCAATGTGATAAAAATATTCTTATCATTGTTATAAAATATTTGCTAAAGGCTTTCATGATATGCCAGTCCAGGACTATTAAAAGACAATCATTGATGCTAACTTTACCTCCAATAGAAATCAGAAAGTATTGGAGTGATAAATTTTATTGAATGAAAATATCAAACACAAAAGTTATAAATAGTGATGCGTTTCTTAAAGCTTATGTACTTTTAAAAAGTGAAAAGAATTTTATTATGTTCCAAAGTATAATGGAGTTTAAAAGTATTTAGAATATTGAATTATGAACAACATTTTAAAGTTTAAAAAAGTGTTGAATCTGAGAAAAATATAACATTTTACAGTGAAAATCAAAAATGTAGACATGATTACTTTATTATGAAATTAATTTACAAAGATTATATTAGTTCCAAAATATTAAATTGGGCCACAGGTAGAAGAGAATGTTAGATAATTACAAACTCTCATATACTTAAATTAAAAATATCACACAAAAACTTATATTTGGAGCAAATAGTGATATCGTTATTTATAATTATCACTTTTTCTGAAACTGTTTCTTAGTACTTAATTATTTGTGAATTTCCTTCTTGTAGAAGTATTTTTGTTCTTAAATAACCCAGTTTTTGACCTTGGTCCGCAATTAATTAGTTTTTCTTTTTCATATTACACTTTGCAAATTTTATCTGCTAAAGAAGAAAGGGTGAAGAATTTCATCATTATTTTTTTTATAGAAAAATTTCAGCAAGATTAGCTTTTGTGGTTAACAAAGCAAAATTATGTTACAATGTTCATTTTTTCTTTTACCATTGCCAGACATTTTTTTTTCTTAGCGCCAACCAATTTTTATCTTTAGTTCATTGGACGTGGTTTTCTAAATGTATATAATCTCATTAAGAGGTAAAAATAACTATTAAGTTCTTAAAAATTACCTATAGTTTTAAAATTTTCAAAAAACACTTCTTTAATAAATAAGCATTATTTTGCTAGAACCACTTTCACACAGTAGAGCAAAACATGATAATTTTATAATAATTCCCATTGAGTTGAACTGCAATATTTACCTGCATTTTACTATTTTAAGGGAGCAAGAAATAACTTATTTACAATTATACTCAACATACAACACTTTTCTTGGATGCAACCCAATTCTTCCACAGATTTTTTTACTTGAACTACGTATCTTTTTCCAATTTCTATTTTTGCTAGGCATTATATACTTTTATTTCTTTTTATATCAATATATTTTTTTTAAATTCTCTGTTGTTATTTGCCTCTTTTAATCAATCAAATGTAATCAGTTGATGAAAATGATTTGAAATTAAAATACAATTATTTAATGTGTTAAAACCAAGCATACTTGAGGACTTGACACTGGGGGCTTCACGTTGTGCTGACCACCTGACTAGGACATATGTTTTACAATCTTGGGTCTTCGATTAAGGAAACAGATATGGTCGTAGTGGGCTTTGGCTCCATGGAGAAAGCCGTTGCATTTAGCTTATTGCATTGAACGGAATGGCGTTGTATTGAGTTTAATACTTGCTCCTGTTTACTAGTGATATTTTTCAGAAAATATAACCCTAAGTCATTGTATGATATCGTTGCAACTCCATTCCATCCAGTACTTAACTCTGAATTGGGCTCTACCAGTTAGACAGAAGCACCTGAGTGGAGTCTTCGTGATTTTGAAGTAAAATCCCAGCAGAAGACCCCCAATAGTTGGCCTGCTACCGCCAGAAGTATCATTTCACTTGGAGAACATTGCAACCATGACATATTTAATGTGCTCCAGCCGCCTTTTTTCGAACACGATGGATTTTTGATTAAGCCATGATTCGAACTCACTGCCTTCCGATAATGAGAACGATGCCCTAACCAAGCTGCCCTAGTCAGTGTATATACCAGAAGGTAGTCCAAGGTAATGTTTGACTTTAAAGTAAAGTCAGTTAATGTAACTTTTACATTTCTTGACAGTTTGATAAAAGAATATAAAATTTTACATGTGATATGAAAACAAAATTTTGCATGTGATACTACAATGATTTGAAATAAACATATTTCTTGTAAGAAAAACAAGTTCATTCAAAAGTTTTGCAATGCAAGTCTATGTGATTTTTCTAATATGTGACAAAGCACTAAATATAATGAAAACTGATACATTTTTTAGGCAATAAACTAGAAAAAAATTATATACTTTGCCATCAGTCTCGGATTTTAAAATCAATTTTAAATTTTGAAAAAAAAAATCATGATTTATATTTTATATTTAATAAAATTAAAAGATGCTTGAATCTTTGCTTGATAGGAAATAACAATTCTTATTTGATAAGAACATTAATTTTGAAAAATTGGGATTAAAAAGAGGCTTATAATGCCTTTTATGGTTAACTTGAAAATTTGATTGCACCTTTTATAAAAAAATAATATAATTTTATTTAAACTATTTATATATTTATATAAATGTAAACAATAAAAATATTACATTTTCATCAATTAATTCTAATTTAAATAAATGTAAATCATTATTGGTATATTCATTTATGACCAGTAACAATGAGCATCGAATATAACTAGTGTAAAATCATGATCAGCTGATTATAATCACTGAATTTGTCAACATTCAGCAGAAGTGGAAGAGTTCAGTTAAATGAAGCACGTATTGCTTCTGAAATGCATTTTTCACTACCTTATTGTTTGGATTGCTGAAAGAAATCAAATGACCGATTATGAATGACGGTAACATTATGCAGTATTTCACATTGTACCATGACAAGAAAAAAATGTTAGTCCAAGATTTAAAATGATAATTGCGACGAAACTTGTCAAGATAAGAAATATTCTGGTATTGAACTATTCTCCAATGCATATTGAAAATACTGATGAAAAATTCTAATAATGACTTTAATGCATTATGAATTTTCCTGCATTGAAATCATTTTTAGGCTCATGCTTTCTAATCAAATTCATTACAGATTTAATACACTTTAAATTTATGTAAATGGAAACAAGTACTTATGAAACTCTTATGGCTGTATCTATATCATAAATAACGGTGCAGGAAAGTCTTGGACTATATCTTTAGGTTAACGGGTTTGGAATACTCGCCCATCACCATGTGCCTCTTAAATTTGAACCATGAGGTGATGAGGTCAGGACCTGAGCTGGCACCCTCCTCTCTGCATCCACGCCACAACAGCGAATTGACTTTGGACGTCACATATTAACATGGACACGTCACCAACTCACAGAACTCCAGCAACCCAGAGAGGTTGAGTAGGCGGTCACCCTCTCAATCACTACCCTAGGCAAATGATAATTCACTTTGATGTTAACGGAAAGCGCAGTGAAGCCACTGAGCTACTGGAACTCGCAATGTCTGCATAACAGAATTTAAAAATATATTTATTTTTCTTGTTTCATTAAAACTAATAATTTTCTTTGAGTAAGCATTTTGCATGCATTTTCAAACTGACTAAAATCGAACATTCAACTTTTAAAATAGTTGTGAAAAATTATGACTACTGTTAAAAGAAAGACAATCGTGTGACTTATGACTTCTCTTTGGTAATAGTACATGATGTTATGGTACAATTATAAACATTTCTATCATTTATGCACTTCGCGATGAATATCTTCTATGATACACATTTACTGAACCAGTCATGCCGTAAATGTAAGCATTTTTATAAGTTTAACGCAAAATATAGTTAAGTGTGCGAATAGAAGTCAAAGTAATTAAGTACAATACCAATAATACTTGCTAAAAGACTCTTCAACCAGATTTCACTAAAGTAATAACGAAAAAATGTACGCCTTTTTGCTTTTCTTACGTTTGAAGCCTTTCATATCATGCACTGTTAAATGAAATATAGATTCAACTCACCATAGAGTACCAAGAAATAGCAATGAAACTGGGATTTTAAATAACAGAAAGTAAATATGTTTACTTTAGAGCGGAAATCTTGATGTTGAAATCAATTCGAAAGAAGAATTCCGAAATGCGTGTTTTTAAGAAAGGTACTTTGTTGCGTATGTTTATACAAAAACAGAAACTGAATGCCACCAATAGTGAAATTATATTATTCAAAATGTGTGTGTTTTCATAACAATAGCTTTTTAATATTTATGTCCTAAAATATTGACTCCTTAATGGAGATCTTGTAAAATTAAATGTGGCAACACTTGAAAACAAATTCCTGAGCTCCTCTCTCTGTGCTAGAATTTACTTTTTAACAAAAATCATTAAAATAATTAAAACCAGCAATTTGTTATCGGGACTTATACCTTCAGCTAAATAAATGGCTTCATAGTTTGTTAAGTTACTATGTCTCCTACTATTTGTTTCTTGAATGCCTTGGACAAAGAATAATACTTGACTGTGCTTAAGGATATGAATTGAATTAACTTAAAAATGACAAAAATGAAAATATATGATTTATCTTGATGACAATGAAATCAAATTTAATATTGATTAAGCATAAATTTATCTAGAAAATTATAACTTGGCAGATAACATCTAAATAAAGTGTTGATAATAATACTTCTGAACATTTCAGAAAATGTTATGGACAATAAATGTGTGTGTGAGTAAAGTACTTCAATTAAAAAATTTTGTATTTCAAAGTAAAGGAAGAGATATGTTAAACAAAATAATTTATTATCTTCATCGAATATATTTTACAAATATTTATTCGATTAAAATTTTTAAAAATGATATTTTTTCTGAAATTATTAATATATTGCTGTTGCGTCTTCACTATCATCAACATAATAAAGTAAGTTATAGGAAAAGCTGAACTCGTGATAAAGAGAAATGCTTAAGATTTGAATGCAATGCTGCTAAATCTTCCTAAAAATTAAAAGCACAACTCAAAAATTGTCAACAAAACATTTTTAGATTTTTCGTGTACTCATTCAATCATTTCATTACCATTAGTTTTTTTTAGTAAATAATTCTATTATATTTTAACAATTATCTCTTCTAATGGAACTTCCATAATTTTTTAGTTTAACATAAACTCACAAAATTATTTTGGAAATTCTATTTTTGAATATTAATTATTAGATTCACTATGATCATTAATTTCATAGATACTCTAATACTTATATCATAATTAATATTCTATACGGAAATAATTTTATAAGCGCAAAATATTTGTCATAGTCTATTTACTTGTGTATTGTTGAGTAACAATTAACTCATCAAATGGCAACATCAATACATGATGGCTTTGAATGGCCAATACAAATGGCTTTGAATAACGACACACTTCATACTATTAGAATTTAGCTATTAAAACAGCTAATATAGCTTTTAGCATCTTAATAATATAGTTGAGTTACCCATGTTGCAACACATTAATAATTAAGGGTCAACATCTCATTTTTATTCATTTTTACTCAAAGTAAACTTATAGACTTTACCAGTAAAACCATTCATATTGATATAAATAAATCAATGAATCAATTAAATCGATTGATAAATGTAAATCAATTATCAATTCATCTAAATCTTCCGAGTTTAGTTAAACTCTTTAAATTTGAAAAGTATAATATGGTAATTCAAGACACACACAATTTTTCAGTTGACTTAATTTTATAAATATCCTAACCTTGATGTTTTTCCTACATTTTATCAAAGTTAAAGTTAAATTTTTCGCATGAATTCATTTAAACAAATTAGAAGAAAAATGAAGTGCATTATTGGAGTCATAAATACATTTGGTAGAAAAATTCGAAGTGCAAATTAATCTTATTACCTATAAAAATTTGTGAATGAAAAAGGCTTAATACATTATTATCTGTAAAATTTTCTCTTTATTCTAATAAAAAGACGACGTTAAATTATTATCATTTGCAATATAAAAAAAAATATTTCCTTCCACTTTAGCAAACCTCTTCAAAAATATTATAAGCTCTTAGAGAAGTAGAGAAGCAAATTTATGAGGACAATCCATTTAAAAGAAGGAAACCAACATTAATGCTATGTATTTTCACTCTCTCTCTTTAAAGAGATTCCTAATTTTCCGGGAAGAAGTGACTGCTTCTCAGAAGCTTTTGTGACCAAGCCGACTTCTTGTTAAGTAAACAGAAGATAAAGTGTAGTTTGCGGTAGACACTTGTACGATGCGTTAACTTTTCTCTCGAAAATTGAGTTAATTATCTTATATTGATTCGACAGGGGAGGCACAGCTTAGGAATTTATGCACCCCCGCCTCGCATTTTCCTTATCGACTGAAGTCTATCTTGAAATATGATTAGCATATCGGTTGGGAAATAAGAGCCTCTCTTGTAAAGAGGTTAAAAAAGCTTGTAAATGCATTAAGGTTAAAAATGCTTTACATAAATGCTAATGCAATAGCTTTATGCAAATAATCTTTTAGTTCAGTTGAAATGTTTATTCTACTTTTACTATTTAGTTCATTATTGTTTTATTTAAAATATTGTGATGGGGTAAAATGCAATTTATAAATTAAAGAGGAATCATATTTTATACTGTTTTCAATATTAACTTTTCATTATTTTGTCAACAATCAAAATGTTGTTTTTACAGTATATTAATGAAAAATAAATAGGGCATTAAAAGAGATTTTATTAATCAATATATTATTTTAGCACAAATGTAATTTTTTACAAAAATAGAAATTGAATTTTCTTGCGGATGTAAAATGAATGACTTATATATTTTCATATATGAAAACGACAAACAAATGAAATATCAAACGAATTCTCTTTTGATCCCATATTTAATTGAATGATTCATTTATAATTTATCTGAATCTATTCATATAATTCATATGAATAATTCATATAATTTATCTGAATAATTCATTTCTAATAAATTGAAGTACGTGGGACATTTTTCCCCAACATATAATTTTGTAAGAATGATTTCTTAATTTGCTTAATTTATTAAGCAAAGAAATTAATATGAATTTTGAAAATATTAAGATATGCTTATCGGAAATCAATAGACCATAGTGCCGCCTAACTTGTCTAGTGTTCAGGGTGCCATCTTTAATAGTTACAAATCTTTCAAAAAATCGCCATGTTGCCCAACTTATCTAATGATCAGCGTGTCTAACTGCTGATAGAGAGGTCATGGGTTTGAATCCCGACTCGGGGATGGATGTATTTTATCTTGCTATCTTGTCTTTGTTTTGTCCTTTCCTTGTATGAATAGGTTATGAATGGGGTTGCCTACCCTATAAACGGGTACCTAAGGCATGTGTCTACTGAAGAAATCGAACTCCACACCATAATATGGATCAGTTGGAAAAATGGAGCAACGCACCCCATAATGACAACCTAGCTGGCTCGCTACAACAACATAGATTATAGTATTAATTAAAATTCTCTTACAAGATTCGCATACTTTGAATTTCATTATTTATTTTTGAAAGCTGACATTATTGTGAGATTTTAGCACGCAAATTTTCTATAGTATATTACATATAGTAGAATATAAGCAGAGAAAATTTATTCATGTAAAATTTTAGTATTTATTTTTATATAAAAATATTTAAGAACACAACGCTAATTAGTATCTTTACATTTATTATTGTCATTTTTATTATTATTATTATACATTTATTATATATATATATATATATTATAAAAGCTACATAACTGGAAAGTTCTATACCCTTAAAATCATTATGAAATTTAAAATATCAAATCTCGTATTTCAAATAAGGAAAATGAAATTAATGTTTATAATTTTCTCTAATTGTTTGAGATCTGTGAGGCAATTGAATAAAAACGATAGATCAAATTTAAATGTAGGTACCGACTGCTTTTACCATAAGAAAAACTACATTAAATTTGAAGCTCTAAACCTTATGTAAACAAAAAGAATGAACATTTTGAAATGTCTAATTGATGTGTATAAATTTAAATCTGTATAATTATCTAAGCCTAATTCAAAATTAAATTTCCTTTCTTCATAACACCAAAATACCTACTTCTGAGTCAAACTATGAGACAGATTAATTTCTGAATACTTGCGCAGAACATAAAAAATAGGCTCTCGCTACCTTTCAGTTTAAGATTTTATATGTTTCAGCGTCATAATGGGCGTGTCTGTAAAATGAATCGAACTTTTATCCAATCAATAAACCTGTTTTAGTAATTTTAGTAATACTGCAGCCGTCATTTGCTGATTTCATATTACGCTGAAGAATATAAGCATTTTTTTAAATAAAAAATACTAAATTTTAAAAATCAATTGAAAAACATAAATCAAAACAATGTTTATCATGGTCGTGGGTTCTCAATAATTATGCCAGTACAAAGTTCAATTTTGTTCACTTACAATGCTATATTAGTTATATCAATGACCCCATGAGAATAATAGACATTTATTTATTTATTTATTTATTTATTATTTTAACAAATTGATATCTCATAAGTTAAGAAGTACATATCTCTATGTAATTTCTTAATTATTTATTGATGAATAAAAAAAATTTTAAAGAAAAAATAACAATTCTCATTTAATATAGAAGATATTTTTCCATTTAACTAGCCCAAGCAATGAAAGTGGTCATCTCAAACAAGATAATATGAATTATAAACGTTAATTTTAAGAGAAAATTTTAATCGATATTAAAATGCTTAAGCATCCAAAGTATAACCTGTTTCAATTGAAAAATTAGGCTTTTTTCTTTTTAATTTATATTCTTTCTGTTGCCATTAAAAATGTTAGTTTGGTGATATTTGGATCACCGAAATGTAAAAGTATCAAATTTTGTTTCTTTTAAAAGTTTTTAGGGTTAATTTTAAAAGCCATGATATAAAATGTATGAAATTCGTATAATGTAATATATGTTTAATGATTATATTACATCACGTGAATGATATAAACTCAAAATATAAGAAGTTATAAAATATTATATTTATGCTGCATATTAAAATGAATCTTTGTAATATCATGAATCCTCTAGCAAATTAATGTTTATACATACGTCCTTTTTTGTAGAGCTTATAAAAAATGAAAAAAATCTTTTTTTACAATGATCAGCTTTTTTATATCTATCGTTTTGAAATACATATCCCTTCCTTTACTACTTTTTGCCAAAGAATATATGTCTTAAATTAACATCGTTTAAATAAATAATCTTAAGATTATTATTATTGTCATTATCCCAAAGTTCAATCTGAGTAGAAAAACATTTCGTTGACTGATATTTCACGTAAATTTATTTTACAAAATAGCTTTAGCATGCAAAATAAAAAAAAAATAACCATGCCACACATGTGTGAACTTTATAATTTTGCAAAATCGTAAATGTAATTTATTTTCTTTTAAACAAACATCAAAATCATACCAAGTCATTTTATTGCTGTAATAGACACTTCGCGATAAAAACATCACGGTGTCCGAGAATTAATTTAATAAATAATTATTTATTGCTGTAAATTCAAATATATGTAAAATTTCAGAAAATTAAAATAAATAAATCTATCTCTCTTATTTTTATTATGACAAGTGTATGGTAAAAAAATTGCAACTTTAAATTTCTCACAAGAAACAAGTGAAATACAATTTTAAAAAATTTATGCTTACTCAACAATATTCAAATATTTTTTTAAAAATTTATATACAGATAGATTCAAGCATTTTTTTAAAATTTAATAAAAGATTTAATTTAGATAACTCTCAGAGCATTGTTCAACTAATTATTTTACATTAACTTACTTGGAATTACAGCCATCTATCATGACAAATAATTTACCAGTTTTTTTTATTTTTTATTTTGTAGCTTAAAAATATTTTGTAAATAGAGTTAATAAAAGACAGTCTCTCAAACCCCTATAAATACTTTTCTTTCAAATAAAAGCATCATTTAATATCTTTGCAGTACTTTTTAGAATAATGAGACAAAACCCCTAATTTTGATAAGAAGAAGTGCACATATTTTCTGCAAACAAAAACTAAAATTTCTTAGTTTCAGTTACGGAATGCATATACTATTTTTTCTTGTTTCATTCCAACTTCACCTCGTAAGCTAACAAAAAGAGAAAAACAAACAATAATCCCTGAAAGCCAAAGCCATCTTTCGACCTTATCAGCGTAGAAAAAAAAAGTAAATAAGAAAAAGCTAAACCCTCTCTTCTCACTTCCATATAAATATTCACTAGATATTTACCTAAAATATCTTTTTTTACCACGCGTAATAATCCTCATCTTCCTCTGCAATGTGTAATAAGCTTTAAAAAAAAGTTGTAGGAAGATCTACTACAAGCAAGCATTTTTGTTTCTTATTACCTTAAATATATTTTCCAACGTAGTTGATTCTTCCAACACGGAGGTTTTTAGGAGAAATAGATGGTGGTAGTTCCTGACTCTGCTTAGAGAAAATGCGGATGAAGTGTCTTTCTCATGGGATTTATTTACTTATAGTTTCTTCTGCTCATCAGCGTAAAATAAATAGACTCGGCTTACGAGTTTTTTTTTTTTTATCTTATTTGTTTTCTTAACAAATGATATCTTACAAAAACATTTAATTTTGAATTTAAATCCTTTTTAAGTGAGTTTAGTATGCTATACTCCGAGTATAGCAATAGTCGAATGAGTGTGGATTTTGATATAGAATTTTCATATTTACATAAAACGAGATTTAATTATTTTGACATCACTTGTATACGATCAAGATCATAGAATTACTTTAAGATTTAATTCCTAGATTTTTTTTATTTCTTTCTAAAAGTAGCATCTTAGATTTAGTTTTGTTTTTAATGACAGAGTAATAGTGGTTATCCCCATAATGTTTAACACATATCTATCATTAATTATCGTATTCTGTAAAGTTTAATTTATAAAATTTTCTTGAAAACTTAAATTATCACGCTATATTAAAAGCCTACACATTTTGAGATGCCATCAATATTTCTCTGTAGTTTATTATCTGATTATATATTATACACATGTCTTAATGAAATTATCTCCATTACGAATAACTTAATCTTCACATTAATTAAAGAAAAATTTTGAGTTGGAGAGCAATAAATTTTGCATTAAATTTTGAAATAAAAAAAGTTCCTCGTACCTAGACTTAAAAGCAATAAATTTAAAATTTGGATAATAAACAGTTAAATCAGTAATGTTTCTTTATGATAGAATAAGAAATAAAATCCAGAAAAGTGCTTACAAACCAAAAAAGATCTATGTGGATTATGCTTAAATTTACATGGAATTTTAATGCTAAAAGAGATAAGAATATAAGTTATTGTGTATCATTTGAGATTTTTCGTATCTATTTCTATGCAAACATTTAATTTGAAAGATATTTATGCAAAGCTTTGGTGCTACATTTGATCGAACAAGTAGAAATACGCAAATTTGAAATTTCGGTGCGGCAAAATTATTGAAAAATTATTTATGTTGTGCAATTAATTATAGAATAAAATGAAGAAATGCTATTTCATTTTAAGAAAAATCATAGTGTTAATTATGAATGTTTAAACATTCGTAGTTAAATAGATGTCCGTATAATGGAAAGACATTCAATAATACATAAACAAATTTCAGAAATGAAATATTTTTGAAAGAGTCACAAATAAAATATTTTGAGAATTTTCACAAATGAAATATTTTTGAAAACTAAAAATGTTTGGAATTTATTCATTTTTTATCATATCAAAAGTAACCTTGCTTAAAAAACTAAGTATTATATTACTGATGTAATGGCCTGAATCTTAAGCTAAATGATCGCGATGAAGTAAAATGAATCTGTAATACAATCATAATTAATATATATGTTAACAAAATATCTTTAATCAATTAATGAAAAAGTAAATAATTAAAACAGAACTATGTGTAATTGAAAAGAAAAGACTATCTAGCATTATAAAAAAAATTATTCAGTGGTATAAGCAACAGAAGTGTTAAAATAAGTGTTTTTGAGAAAACTCTTAAATAGTTGTTAAAAAGAATCTGCTTTGCAGGTTATTTATAGCTGCCTTCTTATATAATTACCAATGCTACTTAACCTTTTGACAAGCCTGGACAAGAAATATCAATAGCGATTAATTTAAACTCTTATTGAATAGATTTCATTTACAATATGTGATGAATATTGCTTTTTTCAGATTCATGTCTATATTTCATTATACTATCTTCTTATTATCTATCGATTCATTATCTTCCTTTAAATTTGGCGTTTCACATTCAAGATATCTTGAGCAGATTTATCTCCCATTGATGTCACATGAAACAAAAGGAAGAGAATCTTAATTACTACTTTCCTCTAAGATAATGAAGTTAAGAAAACTTTTTTGAATTGTTGGTTACTGATAACGTCTGAAATAGAATGTTGAATGTTTTTTATCCATGTTAAGGTACTATGCTAAGCTTTTTGAACTAATCAAAAATTTTATTTTTCATCTAATTTTGACACTGAAAAGAAATCTGTTGTTCAATACATGGCAGATACAGCATATCTGATATGTAGATCCTGAAAAATTTATTGTTTATTGTATTTTATTATACATTTATAATATGTTCATAATATGGTTTCGATTGTGTATTTATTTAGATACATAGACATCTCTTTTAAATAGATTTAAAAAATTACAACATAAAAATATCACTAATATTGAGCCCAAGATGATAAGATAGGAATAGAAAAAACTAAGTGATAAGCATATTCACTATTTGTTGAAACTATAAAAATTTTTAGGATTTTTCTTCTCTACAATAGTTTAATAATTTTTCCATTGTCAAGAAACAATCTCTAAAAAGCATGATGTGTTTGATGTATTAAAAAAATTGAATTTGTGCTAATACGCTATCCATTATTTCGTATCAATAATATTAAAAATACTCAATTTAAATCCGCATTGCTCTCAATTATTCTCAAATGCTAAACAAGGCTGGCGCCTCCAGGCTTGGTATTGCTGAGTTATAACAAAAAATAAATATCTATTTAAAAATAAATTAAAATAATAAACTAATTCGTTGTAACTTAATTCTTGAATTTTTATTATTTCTCTGTACTGTGTGTGTGCACTTGCCTTTTGATTGTTACAAAACATTAAAGATGTATATAAGACCTCGAACATTAAATCAATAAATTTTGTCGAAATAATTAGTAAAATAGAGTAATAAATAAAAAATATTTGGTTGCGTAGGAGTTCAGAAATATGATGTGGAAACTATGGGTTTTATAGCAGAACTATATATGGCTAAAATACTTTAGTAAAATTGCAACTACTGCTGAAAGCTGAAATTTACTCAAATGATTGATAAAAAAAATTGAATTAAGTAATTAGTTTCAGATTTAAACTTCCCTCTGATTTTTAAATTAGTATTTTTATAAGTATAAAACTGTTCGACTAATATATTCATAAATATATTTTACTAATTATTTTCATCCATAAATGTACCATGGATTATTTCAGTCAAATACATCAAATATTTCAAAAGCAAAACTATTTTCCTGAAAAGAAATCGAAAAATTCCATAAAATATTTTTCAGAAAACTTTTGCAGCGGAATGCAAAACTCAGAAAATCGAAATCTATTGGCTTATACGTGCGTAACGTTGCCTTGTTCAATCCTCTAGTCTGAGGAGAAATAGAAGAACACCTAACTGGCGTAATACTGGTGAAACTGATCGAAAAATTCCGCCAATGCCTACTTTCAGGAGGACATTGGGAAGAAAGTAGAACTAAACAAAACTATTTTTCTTCTCGAAGACAATGTGTTGTGATTGTTTAGTTTTTTACTGTATTTTGTTGTAATAAAATAACAAGGAACTCTATGAAACGGTGGGAAAGTCATAAAACTTTTAGAGCTTTGAACTGACCCAAGCCTCAGTGAAGCTCTGCAATGCTTGAAACGCTGCAAAATAGAGCTTGAAAAAAAGAGTTTGTGACATAAGGAACTCTTGTTCTTCTGTATATTAGATTGCATTTTCCGTGAAATGAGAAATATTTTGGGGACATAAATGTCACGTGTAAAAGCATAAAATAAAATATCCTATTTCACTTTTGTTTCAGCATGGACTGTTACACATACTAAAATTTTAAATGATACATTCTTATTTGAAAAATGTTAAATAAATCAATACATACGCTTTCATTCTATAATTTTAATTTGTTTGTCAAGGGGTTTTAATTCATGCAATAAAAAATTATTTTTATTATTACTGACTATATAGTTTGAGTTATAAAATATAACTGTAATTTGTTCAGCGTTTCAATTGCAGTTCATGCAAACTATTTCGTTTTATTCCTATAAATTTTACTACACACATGAAATAAAATATATATATGTATATATTAGATTTCCATAAAAACACAATTAATAGGATAACAATAAAACTCTAATAAAGAAACTTTTTTAATTTTGACTATTACATATAAGTAAAATCTAAATAAACAGATGGATTTGGAATAATCAGTTATCTAGAAGAATTGCAATGAAGATTATCTGGGTAATTGCCAGTGGCATAACAAAGTTTGTTAGAATGGCTAATTATGAGTTTGTCTGTTGCTCATAAATTTCTGCTATGATATAAAACCCCATATTCGAACTTATAGTATAGTCAAGGATAAGCTATCATGATGACAAGAGGCGATGATTAGTTCTAGCAATTATATACATGAGGAAAGAATTCAGACCAATAAGAATTTAACTTATATCTTCACTTCGCACAACATTTGGAAAAATGGAGGAAATTTCTCTACACTGCGCTAACAACTTCATGATAGGGCTCTATACAGAAATAACCAAATGCTTTTTGTGTTGTTTACATCTCAGAGTAAGGTTTGAAATCTCAGAGTAAGGTTAGGAAAGGTTTGAAAAAAAGAATCTACATTTTTCCTTAGGTGGTTATTCAATAGAAATTTGTCCAGTTCTCCATTGAAACCACTTAGTAGGATGAATTTGTAAGAAGCTTGATATGCACTTATATAGATCACATTATAAATATATTTCAAAGAGATTTATAAAGTAGTGATATTTGCATTGGTATTGAATGATATCTTAGGTTTTTGATGGGAAATAAATTGCTTCTCACCATGCACAAACCTAAAGGAAATTATTGCCACGAAATTCTCATACAATATACATATGTATAATTCTCATATTATGTATAATTATATTATCATATAATGTATAATTCTCATATTATATATATATATATATATATCATTTGACATATGTGTGTGTGTGTGATTAAGAAATTTTAAAATTTTTGATTTATTTAAAAGCACTGTTGACTTCCATAGGAAACTAAAAGCTGATAATAATTAACCATAGGATACTGAAAGCTGATAATAATAAATTCATATTTTGTAAACAAATTTTCTGCTAATATTTTCCATAAACTTGTTAGGATATAAATATAATTGCTATTTAGATAATTTATATACGAGGTTTACTCTGAAATTTTTGAGATACGCGCAGACGAGAATTTAGAAAATAAAAATAACGGTTTAATTTTAAAATACAAAGTATTTTAACACAGAAGACGATTTTTCACTGACTTACTTCAACTTGTTTAGCGTAGAATAAATTTCAAACAGAAGAGAAAATGGAGTTGACGCGAGAATATTTTCGCGCTATGATTTTCTACGATTTTAAAGCAGGATTAAATCAAGAAAAATACGTTCAATGGTTGCAATTAGCGTTTGATGATGAATCTCCAGCTTGTGCTACTGTATTCAGATGGTTTAGAGAATTTAGCCGAGATCGCAATTTTCTTCAGGATCAAGAACAAACAGGAAGGCCGCCGCCGTCAGTAATCCCGGATAATGTGTCTGCCATATGAAAAATGTTAATGGATGATGATACAGAAGGAACTTAACATTGGATCCGCAGCCATACACAAAATCATCGATGAAGAATTACATGTGGAAAAAGTTTTTTGCCGTTGGGTTCCCCAAAATCTAACTGAGCACCAAAACGAAGAGCATGTAAGATTCAATAAAGAAACTCTTAAATTGCTAAGTGATGGTGGTCACCGCATCATTTCTAAAATTGTAACAGGTGATAAAACGTACATACCATTTTTTGACGTTCCAACACATCAAGAAAGAAAAGTATGGGTCTTTGAACATGATCCCACGCCGACAATGGTGAAAAAACAACGCGCACTGAAAAAAGTGATGTATGCCGTTTTCTTCAGAAGTACGAGATGGGTCGAAACCATCAAGATTTAAGGACATAAAACAGTAACAGCAAACTGGTATACCACTAAATATCTTCCAGAAATTCTACAAGAACGGAATGTTAGGGGACTAATGCTTCACAATGACAATGCATCTTCACATACAGCCAGATCAACAGTTGAGTTTTTTAAACAAAAGCAAATTAAAGTGATCGAACATCCGTCGTATTCACTTGATCTAGCTATGTGTGACTTTTGGTTATTCTTTAATCTAAAAAAGAGCTTACGTGGACGTCGTTTTCAATCAGAATAAGAGATTGATGTGGCTATAAATGCATTTTTTTCATCTATTCCAAGAAATGAATGGCTTGAGGCATTTAATCTGTTGAAAATTTGTCTACAAAAGTGCATTGATGCTGGAGGAGACTACTTTGAACACGCCTAAAATTTTGTAAGTATAACGTTAAAAACCTAGCTGTATCTCAAACATTCTAGAATGACCCTCGTGTATATATATATATATATATATATATATATATATATATATATATATATATATATATATATATATATATATATTATATATATATATATATATATATATATATATATAACAGCTTAATATAACTCTATGTAACTATCTAAAACTGAGATATGTTTTCTGTTAATATTAATTAATTTTTAACTTATTTTAATATTAATTAATATTAAGAAACTTGTAAAAAAGTGTAAATTTATATATATATAAATTTATACTTTTTATGCAACAATTTTGTGAGGGATTTTTTTCATGGAATAAACATTCAAGGAAATGCTCAGAGTCCAATCAAGGATATATTCTGGATTACTTTTTAGGGTTTAACTTTATTTATAAAAATTAGAGCAAATTTTTAGTAGCAATATTCGTATATCAGATTAGTTTATCAACAAAAATAAACTATTCATAATAAATTCTCTGCATCTTGTATACGTGTATGAGTTCACTCAGTATGCATACATTATTATTTATTTACAATCATTATAAACAGAGAGAAAAAAAGACAGAGCTACAGTAGAAGAAAAATATTTAAATTTTAAATTATTTTATCATATATTATATAAATTAAGGAATTTTGCGTTAAATCAAAAAGTACTATCTTTTCAGATTTGAAAGTTAAGCTATCACTATTATAATGAAATATTTAAAATCGCGTTCTTTTAATATTTAGTTAAACTCTTACCACATTTTAACTGTAATACATAATTTTATGCATTTTTTAAAATTAATTTTATTTTTTTATCGTTTGTTATTCAGATTTTTGCTTATAAATTACTTTAAAAACAGGAAAAGCATTAGTTGGAAAACCCCATTTTACTATTAGTCATAACAGGAATTGATTCAAAATACTTGATTTCCTGAAAATGATGACTTCTATGAACCTATTCCTGGGCATGACTACTGGTTAATTTCATTAATGTTCAAAGATGCCTATAACTATCTTATGATTTTACTTATTTGAATTACACCACCAGATGTTATCAAGTAATTATATTAATGTTTTTAGGTTTGAATATTGAGGGTATGATGATTTACATAAAAGAAAACTATGGAATGATAGTTTTTTTTATTAATTTAGGAAATAAAAATCTCGTATTATTTCCAAAATAAAAAATATATGAGTCTCTCTCATTGTGTTTAAACACTTTTTAATAATAAGTAGTGAGATAAATATTATATTTTTAACTATTATGAATAAAATTGTTATGATTATTTAAAATACTGCTATGAAGATAATTGTTTTGAAAAAGCTATGTATCTCTCATATTTATTTTTTTTTGAACAAATATTGCATAAAATCAAGAAAACAGCAACCAAATAAATTAACTTTCTAATTTATGCGCATGTGTAATTGCTTATAACTTGCTTTATACATAGGCTGAATACTTCCTTAAGCAAACATCAGCTGGAATTTTTTATTCCATATATTTCAAAAGAATTTTCTTTCCAATTCTTTAGAAAAGAATAAGTGAATAAAATTGCAGACATATTGATTGTTATAAACATGCATTTATTTATGATTTACTTATACAAAATATTCTAACTCCTTCAAAAATTGTCGGAACATATGAATACTAAAAAAATGATATTAGTAAAGAATGAGCTTTAATAAATTCCCAAAAGATGAATAAAAAAAAAAGAATTCAAATAATGACTCAAAGGAAAAAACAATTGATAAAATAATATTTCCGAAATAATAATAGGATTTTGCATCAGTTATTCTAAAAAATTGTAAAAAAAAAAAAAAAAAAAAAAAAAAAAAAAAAAAATTTTTAGAATATTATATACCTTACGTTTCGCAATGTAAGCAATTTTAATTCTAAGGGAATTTAAGTATGTTGACTATATCAGAAACGTGTGTTTATAGTATTCAATGAAATTTTTACATTAAAATTCATAATGATATTTTCATTAAAAAATTAATATCTTTGAAATACATTTATGCTACGTTTTTTATTACATTGTAAGAATGAAATGGAAATATATTTTAAGTTATGTTTAAAAAATATTTATTGGTTTATTTACCATTTCTTATTGAAATTGATTAACTAAGTTCAGATAGATATACTTGAAAAAAAAACTAATAAAAAATTTCACTTGTTTTGATATTAGATCAATCTTTTATACTTTTATGGAAATATTTGAAATATAATGCTGTGTATATTGAAAAATTAATAAAAGATATATTATATGAATTCTAAATTTTTCTGTATGTTTTTTCTAAGAAAATTTTAAAATGTGAAAATTTAATATATATAATTGCTTATATTACAATTTTCTAAGAAAAAATAACAATTGTTAGTATATTATATAAAAATTTGAAGCATTGAAAAAAAATTATATTTTTACATTAAAATAAATACCTAGAAAGGAAGTATTTAAAATGATTGAATTACCATTCTCACATTGTATTCACAAAGACTAAATAATACATATTTTCTTAAAGAATATATGGTGAAGTCGCGATGAATTATTCTCATTCATATTTAGTTATAGACGCTAAATTTATGACACATAAAATAAAAAAGTGCTCATATTTTAATGTATCCAATTAAATGTCTTTCAAATTATTTCAAAATGATAATATTTTGACATATTTACATGGTTTCTATACAAAATGGTACTTTTTGTAAGCCAAATAATCTCACTAAAGCATATTATCATTGATACGTTAACTGATATATAGAATCAGTTTTGCTAAATTGCTGTTAATCTGAATTATGCCAAGATTACACTTTCGTATAAAATACGACGGTTAAAATTTCAGAAACTCTGTCAACTCCCATGAGAATTATTACAAACATTTTGCATAATTGATTATTGATGTTTGTATTCAACAATATGGATAATCTAGTAACTTTACCACTTAGTCAGCATTCAAAATCCAGCTCTTACAATCGTAATTTAATGAAGTGTCTTTATTCTTATGTAATTAATTATTTTTACACCAGCAAAATTTAGTATATTTCAAAGTTCTTGCAAGAAAAATAAAATGCATTTTTTAGTCAACACATCCGTATTAGTATGGCACAATAAACAAGATAAATTAAAAACTGTCATAAGAACGTATATTGATTTTTAATACAAAAATTTAAAATTAATTTAAAGATTAGTCATAAAATTTAACTCTTAACCTCTTTGTAACAACAGCTAATTTAGGGTAAAGAAAAAGAAATTTCAATAAAAGCTTTAAGCATTGATTAAAATATCCTTCTCTTTTCAATATACTGAATAAATTTAGAACAATCGCCATACGTTGCAGACCCCCCATGTACTTTTAAAATATTTCTATATTTGCTATTCATATTAAAAAACAATGTTATAAAAATGAAGCAGGAATTTATATTTTACAGTAAATTAAAAAACATGATAAAAGCGAGATCAAAATTCAATGTAACAATCTTTACGTATAAGTAATACCAATTGTCTATCGATTCTTTTAATATCTTCTGCATTCTAATATAACTATAAAATATTTGTAAAATTTTAATAAATTAGTTTTTTATTGAAAAGAAACTTGTTTTTTATTTAACATCAAATTTCATAAAATCAAAATTGAAATAACAATCAAGGTTATGTCCTGTTATACATTCTCATATCATTCATTAATAAAATAGATGCTTTTTAAGTTGTGTTTGATGTATGTTTTTTTATTTTTCTACATCACATAAATTAATTGGTCACCCCTCTTTTGTTAGATATTGGTGCTATTTTTGTTCACCAGCATGATTCCCTGCAGCCAGCCCTGAGTTGGGATCTACCAGTTAGATAGAAGCAACCGGGTTGAGTCATCGTGATTTTGAAACAGATACCCAGCAGAAGACTCCCAATACTTGATCTGCCAATTCCATAAGTATCATTTCACTTGGAGGACATTGCGACGATGCCCAAATTTAGCGTGCCTCAGCAGTTTGTAGCAAACACGAGGGATCTTCTGTGAAACCAGGATTGGAACCCATTACCTTCCGAAAATGAGACAGGGACCAACCAGGAAACAGTGTTCCTGTTAAATATTGTAAAATTTTTGAAACAACTAAGCTACTTTATAGTTAAAAAAGTATTTTCTCTAATGGCTTTTATTTCTATTTCATTTGTCTACCTGATATATTATCTATACTTTTTATTTTTTACGCAAAGCTTTTGATATGGCGAAGTCAGATGACTATCTCAAAAATCTAAGAAATATGATTACTCTAATTGAACGTATTCATGACTTATTTGTGTGTGAGTAGCATTTACATCAAACATTTTATAGATTTATAATATATTTTAGAACTGAATTCCTTGCCATATACAGTTCACATTTACTAATTCATTTTTAAGTTTTGACGAAAGACAAACAAGTTATTTTTATTCATGATTCCTTTCTTGAAAAAAAGAACACCTGCTTAAGACGAAAGTACAGCCAAATAAGAAGTTCATAATATCTTTATTGTTATCAGAAACATACAATTATCTGCGCATAAATAAACAATAATTAAAGAACTTTATTTTTCATTGCATTATTTCTTATTTTTTTAGTTAAAATTGATTAGTTTTACTTTAAACGTTCGTAAGAACTGTATTTTCTATTAAAAACAAGTATTTGACTACAATTGGTTTAACAATTGCAGTTTAATATTTAAAACTAAGAAAAGAAAAACTCAAACATAAATTTTCTACTAATGTTTATTCATACAGTCAAATACTTGTTTTTAATAAAAAAAAATGCAGTTCTTACGAACGTTTAAAGTAAAACTAATAAATTTTAGTGAAATATTTCTATGTTAGTGAAACCATAATTTCAAAAATTTGCAATTTTAAAAACATAGTAAATTTTTAAAATAACTATGACATAAAGTTTAAAAATTTTAATTGATCATAAGTTAGAATAAATATATTATTTAAATTTAAAATGCATCAAAAATAAATAAATTCTTCAAATTTTATTCATATATTGAATTTTTAATGAAAAAATAATAAAAATAAAATATACGTGAAAAGTATTTTTGATATGTATAAATACATTCCTTTTTAGTTACTATACTTAAAATCTGATAATAAAGTAACCGCACCATAATTTAACTCTTTATTTTATATATATATATTATTTTTATTACATACTATTTCAGATAATTATTTCTTATCCGTTTTATTGTTAATATTATTCTCTTCATTGCAAAGAATAAACAATATATTTGAATATCTAAGTTTTTAAATGACTCTAATATTTAATATTTAAAAAAACTCTACAAATATATGTACTATAATTCCGTAGTAAATAATACAACTACCATTTATCACAAGAGGTCTTTTAAATTAAAAGTGCATCGTGCTTTTAAAAATTATAGTATTTATCATGTTTTAATAAAGCATGTGCTCATGATAAAAAGTGAAATATCTACTATTTAAAAACAAGTTTTCCCAACAAATTTTTTATTAATCATTGCAGGAACTCATTTACAAAACTTTGAAATTTTAACATTCCGTTCAAAATCCTATATATATATATATATATATATATATATATATATATATATATATATATATATATATATATATATATATATATATATATATATATATATATATATATATATATATATATATATATATATATATATATATATATATATAATATATACATATATATTTTAAAAAGAATGTTCATAGAGAAATTTATGTATTTTACATTCCAAATTAGTAAATATTTTCAGATGTTTACTGATTTATAAATTAAAAAATTGCTATACATTTAAATTCCAGAAAAACTTCACGCACTCAGATGAAATATGGAAAAAGTTAACTTTGATATTACATAAATAAATTAGACACATAATGTATTCGTTAAATCCATATTAAATCATTTAAATGTTAGAAAAATTAGTTTATATCATACGAATAAGCTATGAGGAAAGAATGTGCTCCAGAAAAAAAACGGTAATGGCCACAATAGCGATTACATATGATTACAGCAATTTAATTTCCATAGATACTATTCAGAAAGTGCGAAAAACAATATACATTTGTATTCTATTGTAATGACAAATATGAATAAATGATAAGTATTTGTATGATTTATTCATATCTGTTATTTTCCTTATGTAAGGCACGTTTGCCATGCATATTTGCCGTTGCATCTCGTAATTACTAAAAAAGAAGTAGCTCCGTTCATCCCTCGCTGTGCACATCAGTTTTGCTCATTTTTATCACGTTGATATGCATATCTTATTATTAGAAAAATGCAGATTTACGTGTCTGTCGCACAGAAAATGATTCATGCAAATGGAATCAAAGGATCCCATTTAAGAAAAGGTGGAAAACACTATACTTCATTTATTTATTTGAAATAATTAAAAATAAATTCTATTCTCATATATCATCACCATGAAAATTATAAAACAAAAATCTTATTACCATATTTGGCATCAAACCTCAAGGTCAAATTTACACAGATAGTTTAGAAATAAAACACATGCAAGTTATCAAAATTTAAAATTGTATAACTGCGTATCAAAAATTCAACAACTTAATTACCTACAATTCATGGACAGAACGAGTTATTTATTTACAAAAGGGTTTAAGTTTAGTTTGACAAACGTGGATTTTATAACTAAAAATAAATAAAAGCTTTTAATTATTGTGGTACAGAAATTTCCCTTCATTTAAATATTCAAATGTTTTATACTGTATCTAAAATTTTCTAATTTAGAATGTGAATATTGTACATGCAAATTTCTTCATTGCAATGTATATAAATAAATTTCTAATTAATCAGAAAAAATTAAATTGCAAATTATTTATTTCATTTAATTTTATAATTAGTATATATAATTTAAAGAAATTAAATGAAAAATCAGTTGTCTTTGATTTTTCTACAACATCCCTTTCAAATATTTGCTTATTTAGTAGAAACCTAACATTTTTTGCATGCAGAACATTCAAAGAAAGTTTAATTAGCCTAGGTGCGTTTTTATTTGCCTTCACTGAATATTTAGTATATATGATTGTTCAAAGACTATGAAAAAATCAAAACGTTGATGCGGGTGCTTTTCTTGAAAAGATAAGAATACATTTGATTCTTTAAAAACATTACCACATCAAATACATTCAATTGTCTTTTTTATTTTATAACATTGTTTATTCATACCATAATTCAGATTCATAGTGTGGGTACTAGACTATAAGCATTCTTTAAATATATTAGCAATGCTTTATCACAAATCAAAGTTTTTTCTGACATTGCATCATTTTGTATAAATGAATAAATTTATAAATATATATATATATATATATATATATATACATATATATATATATATATATATATATATATATATATATATATATATATATATATATATATACATATATATATATAATATATATATATATATATATATATATATATATATATATATATATATATATATATATATATATATATATATATATATATATATATATATATATATATATATATATATATATATATATATATATATATATATATATATATATATATATATATATATATATATATATATATATATATATATATATATATATATATATATATATATATATATATATATATATATATATATATATATATATATATATATATATATATATATATATATATATATATATATATATATATATATATATATATATATATATATATATATATATATATATATATATATATATATATATATATATATATATATATATATATATATATATATATATATATATATACTTGGTCCCAATACTTACCTATCTTGAATCAAATCAAAACAGTAAATATAAAGTAGTGTGTGTGTGCATGCGTGCGAGTGTAAATAAAATATTTATTCCAATCAATCTAAATAGAAAAAATAGAAATATAATTCTTGTTTTAAATCCTATTTTCAGAAACATCAGCAGTTTATCTTTTCCTATCTTTATGTAAATAAAATGTAGAAAAAAAAAGTATCAGTTAAATTTTTTTAACCAAAATAAGAGATTTTATTCAATGAAATCAATAAACCTTAAAGCTACTATATTTAATAATTATATGTTAAAACATTATGCCTATAAATTGTCTCAAAAATGGATAATTTTATAAACTTTTTCAAACAATATTTTTCCTTTATATATACAATATTATTTCAAACAATATTTTTCCTTTATATATACAATTTTATATACAATATTACAGCAAAGGAAATTTACGACACACTTGTATCAAAAAAATATTTATTTTATGGTCATTATCTAAAAATATATATTACTGTAGAGCAAAAATCTTTACATATTTATATAGTACTCTCGTTTTCTAAAACAATTTTTAATTTTTGGCATTACATAATATTTGATACTTCATTTTTTTTACTTCTTAATCTGATAGAATAGAAAAGAGTCTGTTTTTACTATTCTACATTTAACAAAAGTCAAGTACCGCATGTCACTAAAAGGTCAAAAACTTCAGAAATTTATAACAATTATTAAATGTCTGAAATAAAATCCTGAGTAATTATTTTTAAATTCTGAGTTCTTTATTTATTTAATTCTGAGTAAGTCTGAACATATATTTTTCCTATTGGTTAGCATTTGTAATCAACATTTCAGGTGAAAATGAAGAAGGAAAAATATATCCCACAAATATTAAAAAACCAAAATTTTCAAACAAATTTATCAACAAAATAATCTTCTGAATTCTTTCTAAGTTTTATGATGCCACTAAAAGTATCAAATAGTTGCTTCATTACTTAATTTTTATAATTTTGAGCACTACAATACTATAAACAAAAGAAAAGCTCTCTTAGAACTTTGCGTTATTTCTAAAAGAGCTACACAAAATTATTTCTACATTAATGCATTTGTTTTTCTTTTTATGGATTTGCTCAACAATAAAATTTTTAAATCAGCACAAAAATGATATAAATAATTTTACTACAATTATATTAAATATAATTAAAAACAGATGCTTATTTTAATATTTGGGAAGTATTTGCATCTAATTTAATGTAAATATTTCAGTGCAATTGAAACATTTACCAAAATATATCCCCGAATAATTATTAAATGTTTATATACCTGATAATAGTAAAAACACACATGATCGATTTAATAAAGTTTATTCTGTGTATAATAACATAAACTGGTTTATACAAAAGCATTTAATAAGCAGAAACTGTTTTATAAATACAAAGAACAAAAAGAAGATATATCTGAATAGACATTATTCAAAAAACTGTCATCATGAATTTATTAAGTACTGTAATTTCCGAAACAAGGGGGCGTTCAGGGTAGACGTCCGTTTGAGGGAAGAAAATAATAATAAATTTATAATTTCACATACACGCAACAGTAAGATACCATAGACTCACTATGAACATCACAATCAAAAAATCTAAAATTACGTCTTGTAATGTGGCACACTAAATAAGAAAAATACATGAAATGTAAACATAACCAGAATAAACTATGTACACCTATTTTCATGAATATATGGAAATTTGCCATTCTATGTTTTATCAAAATTTGAATGTGATTTATTATTTTTAATGAAAGGATAGTTTTACTCACAAAAATAATTTCAACAAACTACATCATGTAAACTTTTCAAAATCTGATTGTGTTTTATCTGAATCAAAAAGGATTTTGCATATTCTGAACTAAATAAAAATCTAAGTAGTCCAACCCTTTCAGATAGGTACAACTCTTTACTGACTAGAGAAAACAGTTTCAGTGCCTTTGAATCCTAGCATTATTTATTGTACAAGGTAAACAAGAAAGTTCTTACCACTTTTAATGATGATCCAAAAAAAACGTGATCTGCAGAAAGTGTGGTCTATTAGTCCTCGATATAATTTCCATCGGTATCCAGGACCTGTTGCTAACGTCTCTCTCCAATTGTGCAATCCCCATGTTAAAAAACTCAGTAGTTTTGGGTGCAAAGAAATCCGTAAATTCTTGGTGCAAGTCTTCTTCATTGATGAAGGATTTTCCACGAAGGTAGTTCTCCACGGAAAAGAAGAAGTGGTAATTTGATAATGCAAGGTCAGGCGAGTAAGGAGGAGGGGACTAAGTCTCCCAACCAAATCAGTGTATAATATTCATGGCCAGCAGCGTGACATGTAGCCTCACGTTATTGACAGTACACGTTTGCGATTAACCAGTCTTGGCTCCTTCATTTGCAATGGCTATTGAACATATTCTGATTTTTGTGAGTGTAGATCCTCATAAGACCATTTGACCCGTTAATAGCAACTTATAATGAACCACTTTATGGCTATTCCATCAGACACTGGCTTCATAATAGAGAACAAATCTCCAAGCCAGAATTTGTGAAACCAATGCCTTGCTGTACGTTTATTCACAATACTTTATCCAAAACGCTTGACATATTCGGCGACTTGATGCTGCAGCTGATGAGTCCACTTTAAAGTCGTAAAGCGAACAGCACCGAACGAGCTCATTAGACTTGTCTCTTTTTCTTGGCTACTGTATTAGTTACCATTGATGAATGCGCGCGATAGAATTGCTTTTATAATGACTGATATTCCTACTCCCGACTGACCTTTGTCTCTACAATTAGTTTCCATATTTATTCTAATTTCATTCAATAATAACATTAAAACTACCAGAAATTTCTTGTTTACTTTATTTTTCACTAATTCTTGCGCCTTTTTTCTCAATCACTCTACGATAGTTTTAATTTTAAGTGTGTATATAAAAGCCTTGTTTATAAGAATTGAACTTTCAAAACGCATGAATGTCTCAACGTTTCTTCTGGAAATTACAGACATTGTAAGAATACTATAATTAAAATTAGCACATTTGTAAGAGAGGCACTGCATATTTACTTCAAGTTATTGTTACTTTTAAGATAAAGTATACGAATTCTAAAAATTATATTGCTCAAAATAGTCTGTGAAGTCAATGAAGAATAAATACTATAAGATACTATTCACACAGTTTACACCTTATTATTGTAAGCATTTTAGTAATATTTCGTTCTTGAATATGTAATATGGACCAATGAAATTGCACTCTAAAATTAGAGTCATAAATTTGATTTTTCAAATAAAAATAGAATACTCATTGGTAGCATTTCACTAAAGATGGAAATGGCTGTCTGAACAAATTTAAAGGTTTTTTGCTAACAATAACACTCATCAAAATTAAGATTAGATAATGTAACGCAATTTTAATTCATGACTTTTTTTTAATTATTTAAAATGCTTTAATTTTAATTTGCCAATTACATTTAATGCTTGAAACAGAATGAAACTTATTTTTTGACATAATTATAATTCACAAATTTATTTCAATCGAAAAAATTTATTTCCTTATATTAATTTTCTTCTACATAAAGATTAATATTATCCAGAATATTTTCTAAAAAACAAATTATTAAACATAAAGCGATTGTTTCTTTCGTTCCAGGTGAGATCATTTCTATATAACACTTTGTTAAAATTCTCATTGATTCAAAATATCCATGATGTCTAGTACAGTTTCATCTTCGTCGTACATCGTATTGAGAAGGCATTGTAAATCCGAATTTTTGAAGAATTTACTGCCTACAATTAAATTGCATTCTTCAAGCGGCAGCAAACAAGGCAAGGTTTACCATCAAATATCTGAGAATATTGTCGAAATTCATTTTTTAATAAAACGATTTCTTATATAAATACCAAAGCATCAGCTTGAGAAAGTCATTTTCCATTGATTCAAGCCATTAAAACATTGACAATAGAACAGAAAAAAAATTCAAAATGAAGAAAATAAAACAAAACATTCACTTTATGACTAGTTTAAATTGGAAGGATGATTTAAATTTTTAAAACTTTCATTAATTAGTAGAATTCTAAATTAATAATGGCAATATTTCTTTACAATCTCATTTAAATCTTAAGACTAAAGCTTTGGTTGTGACATCAGTACAATTTTTTTTCATGTTTTTTTTTCTAACGAATATGTATTCTATATATACGGAACTCTAGATATATGGTTTAGATAATTTTTCACACTTTGTAAAAATTTAAAAATTTTAATTTTTAATTAATTCTATGAAAATGCTTATACCAGGAACAAATACCAGAAAAACAATTCTCAAAACACAGACTATAAATAAAACTCAATTATTTGAAACGCATGCATTATTATATGTTTGGCGTAAAATTTTAATAAACCAATCAAAATCACTAAAATTAAGTAATTTTATTCACTATTAGATACTGCATTTTTCGACTAAAGCTTAGGCATATACAAACAACATAAGAAACCAAAAATGTGATGCACATCTCAAATTTAATTACAAATACCAGTGAATATATTTACTCGTAGATAGATTTCAGAATTTTAAATTCTCCATCCACGCTTTTGAAATAGTACTTGGAACTATTCCGAATATCTCCCTTCTTGTCACATAAATATATCCCACTATTAAAGAAATGTCCTTTTAAAAGGCGCATATACAGTGAATATTCAAACTCGCCTAAGAACAGATTTCAACTGTTAAATTACCCATTACGTTGTGCATATATATACATTTAAGTCTCAACGGTTAAACTGCTAGAAACTGCTCCAAAATTATTCTATTACACATATATATATATATATGTATATATATATATATATATATATATAATTTTAAAAAATATTCAAAAAGAAATCTATACAAGAAGCTGTTATTTACAAAACAAATGTTGTAATGTATGTAAATACAAAACGTTGTAATTTACAATCAAATGCATTGTTGCATTTGATTGTTAATGAATATTTATTCATACAATGAGTTTCCTTATTTATTTCAGTATAAAATGTAGAGCTAAAATTAAAAGTTTATGTCAAAATTATTTATATTTGTTAATGCCAAAGATATTAAGGGGCAATTTTAAAATGTTATTTAAGGAATTTTTAAAAATTGAAAACCAAGATCAATCAAAGGTTAAGCAGATTTACGTAAATACTTTTTTAGGTGCATTTGATTTCTATGATATATTTCTATGAATTTATAATTTTTTTTTGGCGGTCCAACCAAAAGTATATAATAATTAAAAAGGCATTTATAAAGTTTATTTCCTTAATATATGCATAAAAAAATATAAAATGCATTTCATGGTTGATATATTATTCAGGCTCATAATGTGCCGACGCCTCAAGTATGGCCATCAAATTGTAATAAATTAGCTGACTATAAATATTATTATAAAGAAAAGCGAGAGTGCACTTAACGCTATGCTATTTAATGGCCTTAAAATTTTTTTTTAACGGCGGGCACTTGGGTAACGAACCCTATGCCACAACAAGGCCAGAAACTGCTATTCATTTGTCATTACGTAGCAGGCACATGTGAACTAGGTCACGGAGGTGAAGAAGCGTTGCCCGCGCCATACCACCACAAACCCGTTTATAGGGTTGGCCACATTCATACATTATCCCAGAAGAAAGGACAGAGAAACACAGAAAAAACGGAGTAAGAAAGTAAGTAACAACAATGCCCGAAATAGGATTCAAACCCGCGACCCACAGCTCAGGAGTCAGGATGACCTTAAATAGCATAGCCTGTATTTTTGTTTAAAAAAATATGCAGATCATAATAAAAACATTATATGAAAAACTTTCCATCCTAATCTAGTCCCTAAATACTAAGAATCTGCAATAAGTTTAGTTAACTTTTTTTCTAAAAATCTGCGGAACTTTAATAAAGTACTCATCAAATTTTGTATGCTTATAATGAACCATTTGAAAATTTATGCGATTCCATTTTTTAAATTTTAGTAGAAAATATTATAAATAATAACTTTTTGTTTAGAAAATTTTGAACTAAATTTTTGTATCAAATACTTTTACTAGAAAAAATGACTATATTTGAATATTTTACAAGCAAAGAATATATTTTTCCTTTGAATGTAATTGATAATTTCGTAAATAGGTAGTCCATAAAATATAATAAAAAAGTTACTCCCCGATGATAATAATTTCTTTTAAAAATATATAAACTCCATTTTTTAATAATACATATTTGAAATGCAAAGAATTTCGCATATTACTTGAAATGAAATATTTAAAAATCAGAATCGATATATTTACAGGATATTTTAAAACTGCAATAAACTATAAAAAATGTTTCAAAATAACCTCTTGCTTTTTCTATCTAATCAAAATATTGTAGTTTCTATATTTATATTCTTCTTGATGTTTAAAATTGTATCTAGTCTTGAAGACAATAGAAAATGTTGTGCTTAAATTAACACTAAGATAAGAAACATTGAAATTGAAAAATCAGAAGTAGGTTTTAGAATAAATTGCTTAGAATCCTTCTTACAATTTCAATAATTACAAAAGTCAGAGCAATTTTTCACCAAGGCAAAAAAATATTTAAATTATTAGAAATACATAAAACACTTTGGTAAAGAAAAAAAATTACGGAATTCTGAAAATGTTTCTTTAACCATTATTATAATGAATATATAGATTTCAATAAGCACAATTGAAAATCTAAGCTTAATGATTTGTTGAAAACTCAGAATTTTTTTATTAGAAAATTTCAGTAACTCAGAAATTTTTAATTTAATTTTAATAAGGGTAAAATTTTTTTGTGAAAAAAACAAATTGTGAATTTTTAATATTTATGTTATTTAAATAAAAATTAATATTTTTTTATCATTTTTCAACATTACATAAATTTAAGATACTTCTATCATCCAAAAATTTGAGGTTATGTAAAAAACCATATGAATAAAATACATAGTCTTTTCCAAACAAAGCGTTATTTTAGTTTTAAAAAATAATCGGATAGATATATATTTATGAAATATTAGTTATTATCTCATCTTTTTTATTCTTAAATTTTTTATAATATATTAAACTGAAAATATATATTTATTTTCAGAAATGAAGCCGGATGTATTTTTCATGACTTTCGGGAAACGGAATTTTTAATGATCCGGCTTTCAGTTCAACAATTAGTGGGTTCGAACTCCACCTTAAGTTTGAATGTTTGTAGTGATACGAAAGGCTGCATTTCGTGATATTATTTGGGGATGCAAATTTTTGAAACAGAATTTGATCACAATGAGGAATGCATTTATTGTTTTCAAGAGCATCAAAAATGATAGCTAATACAATTTAATTCTTAAAACAAAAATTTACCAAACAACAGCTACTATGAGATTTCAAGTCAGAAGATGGAATTGCAATTTTTCCTGACTTTCGTGGATATTTCACGGTTGCTTTACATCATAGGAACAAATATATATATATATATATATATATATATATATATATATATATATATATATATATATATATATATATATATATATATATATATATATATATATATATATATATATATATATATATATATATATACTTCTGGGCATTAAAATTGCTACACCAGGAAGAATTGCAGATAAAAAAATGATATCTATTGGACAAATATATTATACTAGAAATAACAAGTGATTAAATTTTCAAAAAATTTGGCTGGATATAGATCCTGAGAAATCAGTACCCAGAACAACCACCTCTGGCAGTAATAACAGCAGTTATAAGTCTGGGCATTGAGTCAAACAGAGATTGGATTGCATGTACAGGTACAGATACCCATGCAGCTTCAACACGATGCCACAGTTCATCAACCGTAGTGACTGGCGTTTGGTGACAAGCCAGTCGCTCGGCAAAAATTGACCAGACGTTTTCTATTGGTGAAAGATCTGGAGAACGTGCTGGCCAGAGCAGCAGCCGAACATTTTCCGTATCAAGGAAGGTCCGTACAATACCGGCAACATGTGGTCGGGCATTATCCTGCTGAAACGTAGGGTTTCGCAGGGCTCGAATAAAGGGTAGAGCCATGGGTCGTAACACACAAGAAATGTAACGTGCACTGTTCAAAACACCGTCAATGCGAACAAGAGGTGACCGAGACGTGTATCCAATGGCACCCCATACCATCACGCCAAGTGATGGCCAGTATGACGATGACGAATGCACGCTGCCAGTGTGCGTTCACCACGATACCGCCAAACACGGATGCGACCATCATGATGCTGTACACAGAACCTGGATTCATCTGAAAAGATGACGTCTCGCCATTCGTGTGCCCAGGTTCGTCGTTGATCACACCATTGAAGGCGTTCTTGTCTATGACGCAGCGTCAAGGGAAGCCACATCCATGGTCTCCGAGCTGAGAGTCCATGCTGCTGCAAACGTTGTCGAACTGTTCGTGCTGACACTTGTTGTTTTCCAAACGACCTCGTTTCTTGACTCACGGCTCGTGACGTGGTTGCACAATCCATTACGGCCATGTGGATAATATACCTGTCTTCTCGGCTGCTAGTGATAGGTGGCCGTTGAGATCCCGCATGGCGTTCCGTATTACCTTCCTGAACCCATCGATTCCATATTCTGCTAACAGTCATTGGATCTCGACCGACGCGAGCAGGAATACTGCGATAAGATAAACCGCAATCCCGATACGCTACAATTCGACCTTTATCAAAGTCAGAAACGTGCTGGTACGCATTTCTCCTTCTTACACGAAGCATCACAACAACTTTTCACCAGGCAACAACGTTCAAATGCAATTTGTGTATGAGGAACCAGCTGAACAATTTCCTCATTTAAACACAATGCAGGTGTCGCTACTGGCGCCTGTTTTGTTTGAATGCGCTGAAAAGCTAAACATTTGCATATCACAGCACCTTTTTCCTTTTGTATAAATTTCACGTCTGTAGCATGTCGCCTTTTTGGTGTAGCGATTTTAATGGCCAGAAGTGTATATGTAGACATTATATTCTGCTGGAGTCTTAAGCATCAGTTGTCAAATTGTGAAAGAAATAAAAGTTTTATTAAAATATCATAATAAAATCAAGAAGTTTGCCTCTTTCGATTGCTACAACAGTTAAGCATGAAAGTCTTTCCACTCCCTTCATACTCTGATGATACATTTTCAATCTTCTGAGACATAGAAAGAATATTTATGAAAATTTGAAATCTGTGGCACAGAAATAAAATTTCTTGAACAGTAAAGTAGTAACAGTAACTTTAATTTAAAAAACTGCATTTTGTAAAAACAATCAAAGCCGTTTTTTAAAATTGCTATTTTTTATGTTTGTAGATTTTATTATTGACTTATACAGATGTAGACACTTGCTCAGATTCGAAAAATGTGATATTTTTGATTTGACGAAACTCAAGATAAAATCATGAGTTTCGTCGATCATTGCAGAAAAATAACATGATTCATTTATTTCATTTTGAAGATAGATAAATTATGAGTATTATTTTAATGATTGTACACTGTAAGAACCAATAGGATTTTTCTTTAATTTTAAAAACCTTCTCAATTATTTTTCAGTTTTTAACTCTCAAATCCATCACTTCCAAAATATTGCTTCTCTTATTGAAACTTATTTTTCTATTTTTCTCTTATTGAAGAGAATTTCGTCAACTTCCCTTGAATATTGTTTATCAAGCTTATCACAGATGGTAGTCGATGATAAACGTGCAGTAACATTTACTAAACAACTCTCGGAGTGTTTATGATAATAGCAGTATTCCTGAGATTTATTTTTTTAACTAACTTCTAACAGTTATTTAACTTGTTATTTGTAAATACAGATTCAACATATAATTTATTAGGACCTGGGCATGCTCTGCACCAAAACTAAAACATTTCATTTACTGAAGGATTTCATTTTATCCATCTGTAATTATAGTACCAGTCTTTTTTATAAAATACTATTTCTTTTATCAAGGATAAAAATAGAAAGTTCATGCTGGTAAGTACATAATGTGACATTCTTTTTCTATTTTTAAGGACCATAACATAGTATCTTTCATGAATTATAGGTAAAATTAAAAAACTTTGCTTGAGAATCTTTGAATGGCGCAGTTTTAAATCCATTATCATCTGTGTTCTCCTGAGTGAACTTTTTATGAGTTTTCAACAAGGAATACAGAGCCACATTGACATTTTTAACAATATCAAGAATATTTGTTTTTGCAAAAAGGAGTCTTGATTTGTCAAACAAAGCTTATTAAAGTTTATGATTAATGAAATTGAAGAAGAAAGACATTTTTGAACATGAATATATAATTGCAATATAACAGCAGCAAAATTTGTAGTTTTTCTTAACAGTGAGAAGAGAAGATTGTTTCCGCTCATAAGATTCAAGAACCAGTTCTGGCTCTTCTAATATCACCAAGCTTTAAAGACTAAAAATATTTTAAACTTAGTGACATCGCTGTGATGTCGCTTCCAATAATAAGAGAATTATCGTTAGCCAGGTATGCATTCTTAGACTGGCTAAGAAAAGGGTTATAATCCAGCAGGAATAGCTATTGTGAGTAAACTGTCAAAATCATATTTTCATTTTTGATTTATAATCAATTATTTCTTTATTTTAATCACCCAAAACTTTGGGGGTGTGATTGAAACCCACCCATCTCCAGTTGCCTGTTATTCAAAGTCCACTGTAAGCAGTGTTTTCCAGTCTAAATTTCGAATAAGCGAAAAATGTTTATTGAGCGGCAAAAAAAATAAATAAATAAATAAATAGAAATAAAAAAAATAAATAAATAAAAAAATTTTGAAGCTCTTTAATTATAAATCATATATTGATACATTAAATGAAATTGTGTTTGAAAGAAAATTATAGTCTCACGTCTATGTAAATAAAGCTCATTAAGACACGTGCTCTACAGGAATGATATTTTAATATATGATTTATTTCAGTAATGAATTGGAATGAAACGATATTTATTAAAATCTTTATCCACATAATAAGTTCTAAAAGAGATATGACATTTGCAAAATTGTTAGTTAGCTTATACGTTAGGAACAGTTTCTAAATCCTTTGTACAATTATCTTATATAACATAAACAAACTTTAAATTTTAAGCTTTTGGCAGAGCAAATTTTAATTATTGAGATGCATTAATTAAAAAACGATATACTTAAAACTTAAGCCTAAAACTCTAAATGTTTACATTTTGAGTTAGGTTAATACAGAAAGTAAATATGTAAATGTGTGTATATATATGTATGCATGTATGTAGTATAATATATATATATATATATATATATATATGTATGTATGCATGTATGTAGTATAATATATATATATATATCAAAATTATTTGACAATAGTATATTTTAAAAATAATTAAAGGTAAACACAGTTTTACTCATTATTTTCGTCTTAAATTGAGACTTGTACATTTTCTCCGTAAAAGGATTTAAAAATCGCGAACATGACATTCCTAAAAACAAAAAAGTTAATTTTCTAAATTTATAGTTTACATTAACTAGAATTCTCCGAAACGATTTACATATGTATTAAATCTGTTTTTGAAATTTTATTTTAAAAAGTAGAAAAGCGCCTTTTGTAGGAAATTATACTCTTTCAACAAAGTTTAGATATAATGTATTATACTTTAAGAATTCTTACAATTTATTCGGGAGAAAAATGAACTGAGAAAATTCTCAGACGAAAAGAAAAATCTTTTTCAGAATTTTACCTGGGGAAATCTATCAAAAATGTTCCTCAGCCTCATTATGTAGTTTCTACCTGATAAAAACGTAATTTTTTCATGCTTGTTCCAAATTTTTTAAAGGATTTTTAAAAAACGTAATGTATTCCTTCAATTTTCGTTTCATTCGCAGAGAGGAAATTAGTGGTTTAAATAATCTTTATTTGTTATTATACATTTTAAGTAAAAATCATTTCTTCTTTTTAACAAATAGAAATGCTTATATTTTAGTGATTTATAATCATAAATATTATTTAAAGTTTCTTTTTTCGTTTATAAGATGAATATAATAAATAATAATGTGAATAATTTCAAGTTTTATCGCTTGTCAAATAGATTATCTTTTACTTTTATTTATTAATAGAGCCAGAGGATTTTTATGGTTTCATTGATTATAAAAAATATGTGCTAAATATTTACATATTATGATAAATATGTGAAGTAATATTTAAAACAAAGCATTAAAATTCCTTATTAATATAACTAATTCTATGCAAAACAACGATAAGTTAATTTTTCCAATATTTTTTTTCATTTTTCATTAACTAGAAATATTTTTAATTCAAATTAATAAGCAAATTATCATTTATTCGAAAACTATTTATTCATTCTTAAACTATTATTCATTTTAATTTTGCATCTCTCTTTACTTTAACAAATTTTATGCTACATACATATTTGTCATATTTTATTTCATTTTAAGTAAGGTTCAAATATTCATATATATGTCCTAATTCTATTTCTTAATATTAAAGGAATAATTATTTATGTATTTCATTGAATCCGAATGTATCTGGAAAGATGTTCGATTTGACAAATCTGATTAATTCTATACAAGAATAATTCTAGAAACTAAAAACTCACATACTTCACACTTAATAGTAAAATAATTTGGTAACATAAAATTTCAAAAATATGTCACTTCAAAAATTGTATGCTAAAATTCTCTCTTTTTAAGAGTTCGTTATATATTTATAAAAAGCTTTGACATCAATAACCGACAATTTAATGAGTAAACATGCATGAATTATACTCAGAATATCCTGATAAGATAATGTGAAAAAAATTATATCGAATTATTTTATTATAACGAATTACTCTGAATAAATATAGAAGTTAGCTTATTTTTTTAAATTTAATTAATGTTAAAGCATTTAAAGGCCCTTAATAAATCTGCCTAACTACACAATAAACACACTTACTATTCATTATCTTTTAAATATATTTTTTTACTTATTATTAGACATTATTATAAATCAATTTAGAAAGCACTTCATTAACAAACTAATAAACAATAATTCAATTATACATTAATTTTTTTTATTTGTATGGTATACATAAATATGGACATTTTAAGCTTATAAGGACCCAACTGTGGTTTTTCATGTAAGGTATATATAACATGAAAAAATTGCAAACTAACTTTGAATTTTGTTCGATTTTGTACTGAAGTATTTTTTAATGATTTTTCTACTTGAAATTCATTATCAATTCACACAATATTGTGAATGATAATTTTCATTTTAGGCATGAAAATGATATCATCTTGAAGAAAACTTACAGAAGAAATACAGAAATCTGATTATTATCCCGGAATGTTTATTCTCTTAGAGCATAAGTTAGAGCATATCTTAGAGTTATAAGAAAATCAAATATTTACTTTGACATAAATCGGACAATATTTGGAGTGTACTTCTAAAAATTGTTAATAGAGTGAATCAGCCTGAATCACTAAAAATACTAACTGATAAAATAAATTTCCTGGTTAATTTTTCAAAATTTAATGATTATCTATGATATTTTTTGCTTTTCAGAACTAAATATTTTACTTATACTATATTAGTATGTCTTGTTTAGTGAATAATTTTCTTTGCATAATCTCTCAATAACATTTTAAAACCTTATATTTTCGCAATTTGCAATATTTTTAAATTATTTAGGTTAGTTGTTACATATAATATTTTTAAATTCATTTGTTTTTCTTTATTCATGAATGCAAATTGGCCGACAGCAGCTGTTTAACTTGCCTTTCAGAGTTTCTCCAACTATTATTGAAATATTTATTTAAAAAAATAATAACTGACTGTAATTTTGTCTAACATAATAATAATAAATCTTATCATTCTATTTTCTAAAAAAATATTGCTTGAATTTATAAAAAGATAAATAAGTTTAATTACATATTAATTATTTATACATTATAAGTTTTTTTTTCTATAACTATTTTATATTGTCTCTCTTTCATTTTTTATACTTTACATAATTTATGAATTAGGAAAACAAAAGTAAGTAGATTGATGTCTAGACATAACCTATTTTCTTTTTATATATGGCACACGTATTTTGAAGAGGAAAAAACACGTGTGCGATATGTATCCAAGATATGTAGTTTGAAGATATGCGATCAAAGCTATGCATTATGAAATATCTCCATAACAAAAACTATCTAAAAATTCGATATGAAGTAACGAAAATGTTTAAAGTTAATCAGCAATTTCTGTCTGACTCTCTCTCTCTCTCTCCCTCTTTCTCTCTCTCTCACCCTCTTTCTCTCTCTCACCCTCTTTTTCTCTCTCACCTTCTTTCTTTCTCTCTCCCTCTTTCTCTCTCTCTCTCTCTCTCTCTCTCTCACCCTCTTTCTCTCACCCTCTTTCTCTCTCTCACCCTCTTTTTCTCTCTCACCTTCTTTCTTTCTCTCTCCCTCTTTCTCTCTCTCTCCCTCTTTCTCTCTCTCCCTCTTTCTCTCTCTCTCTTTCTTTCTTTCTCTCTTTATTTCTGAAGCCTATTTTTACTAAATTGTAGCGTTTTTGGCCTAACTAAGCTTTTGTATATTTATTCTTTAAGACAATAGTTTTTGGCTCATTGACTTTTGAAATATATCATTTACAAAGAACATTTCAGTATCAAGTTTTATAGTTTTAAAAAAGTGACTTAAAAGTTTTCCTAAATTATTTTAACTATTTTATAACTTTTTTCAAAATATCAGCAATATTTTATGGAATAAATTTATATATATATATATAAGTGTGTGTGTGTGTGTGTGCGTGCGTGCGTGTGCGTGCGTGTGTGTGTGTGTGTGCGTGCGTGCGTGCGTGCGTGTGCGTGCGTGTGTGTGTGTGTATGCGGGCGTGTTTGCGTGTGTGTGTGTGTATGCGGGCGTGTTTGCGTGTGTGTGTGTGTGTATGCGGGCGTGTGTGTGTGTGTATGCGGGCGTGTGTGTGTGTGTATGCAGGCGTGTGTTTGTGTATGCGGGCGTGTGTGTGTGTGTATGCGGGCGTGTGTGTGTGTGTATGCGGGCGTGTGTGTGTGTGTATGCGGGCGTGTGTGTGTGTGTATGCGGGCGTGTGTGTGTGTGTATGCGGGCGTGTGTGTGTGTCTGCGGGCGTGTGTGTGTGTGTATGCGGGCGTGTGTGTGTGTGTATGCGGGCGTGTGTGTGTGTGTATGCGGGCGTGTGTGTGTGTGTATGCGGGCGTGTGTATGTGTGTGTGTATGCGGGCGTGTGTATGTGTGTGTGTATGCGGGCGTGTGTGTGTGTGTGTTTGCGGGCGTGTGTGTGTGTGTGTGTGGCGTGTGTGTGTGTGTGTGCGTGTGCGGGCGTGTGTGTGTGTGTGTATGCGGGCGTGTTTGCGTGTGTGTGTTAGTTACAGTCCTTCTTTCTGCACTCGCACAATGTTATTGTTCATAAAAATATTAATATTTACTTAATTTTTGAAAAAGTATTACATTTGCTCTTTTTAGTAAATCTGTTTTCATCATTTCCAATATGTCACTGATCAAAAATGCACTAAAATACGCCAGGAAATTATCCAAACTTTGGTATATAATAAATTTATAATTAAATCGTTATGTATTTTATAACTAAAGAGAGTTTTCAAGCATTATGTATTTAAATTGAATTTTTTAGTTAATTTATACATAAGATTTCATTTTGTGAAGCAAACCATCGTTTTGAAAAATTGTTAATTAAATTATTTTGTAATCAGTACACTAGTTACAGTTCAGTAAAAAGGGAAAAAAAGCATTTATATAGTTTAGTTATGCACACACACACACAAACTGTAAAATTTCATAGTTTCACATTTAAACTGACTTCCGCTCAGAAGTGTTTCTTTTTAAATTTTTTTTTTATATTTTTTTATTTATTTTTTTTTTATTTTCATAATCTGGATATAAAAAGTATTTAATACATGTTTTTTTCTGTTTGCATTGCACTAACTTAATGTTTCTTTTCCGTTCATAACCAGGCCGCACTTTATAAACACCAAATATATTTTTAACCCTGATAAAATCTAAATTAAGTAAGCCTGCTCTGTAACTTAGGTATATATTTTAAATTCATTGTTAACCAGATGTAAAGTAATCAAAATGAACTTCAGCAAATCGGATATTTCCATCTACTTTATCTATAATTTTAATTTTCATTATTTTTAAAATTAAAGTACAAAAATGATAAGAAAAATACATAATTTCTTCTCAAATTTAACCTTAATAAATTTACATTTAATTTATATAAAACATTATGATAATTTTAACATCACTTGTCATAAAAAAGTTATTAGTTCAATTATCAGCAACGATTATCCTTAAAATGTATGCATAGTATTTTACGATCATTTTTTTCCAAGTAAACACACATTAATTATCTTGTTTCTAAGTATTATATAGTATATGTTTCTAGCAACCAAGCACCATCAGAAAAATTTTAATTTAAAAATGTTACTAGACAAAGTAAAAAATATCTATGTTTTTTAGCTAAAAAATTGTATTATCAACATTTAATCCTTCTTCAAAGATTTTATATTACAAAATTAAAACTAAATAACTTGATTTCGAACTTTTCTCAGTTTAAAAAAAAACTCTTTTATATCTTATCGATTATTCCCTCGGGCAAACATGACACTTATATCACTTTTTACTTATTTCATACACTTCCTCAGGTTACGTTGTTACACCATTTCTTATAACTTCCAACTGACATTTAAATTGTTAGGTTTCATTTTAGATGAAACATCTATAAAATTCTTATAACTATTATTAATATATTTCATATTTTATGTATGTATATATAAAATGTGAAACCAAGTATAATTTGACATAAAATAAAATCTTGATTTAAAATAAATAAAAGATAAATTATAAGCATTCTGTCAACTAAAATCCAAACACAATAAGCAGGCCTCAGAATTTACTCAATTTCTGCCAGTTTAGTTTTCTATTTGTCTAAATCTAGATTTATATAAAATCATAAAAAATGTTAAAAAATACAATGTATAGTAATTGTGCCACTTTTATCATCTTTTTGTCAGATATAAATAATTTTTCATGCAAAATTTATAACATTTATCAGGAAGTTTACTATTAGATATCACTTGCTTTGAGATAATTATAATTAATCATTCTAATAATCAATATCAAGTGCTTTTACTCATAAATAATGACTTCATTTCTAAAGACTGTCTTTTTGTTATACCCCAAATAATTTATTGATGCCCGATAAAAAACACAACAAAATATGCATCAATATCACTTATTTTAATTTTTACTTTGGAACCAGTTTTGAAAAGAATTGGATTTATTTTAAAAGAAATTGACATTAAAAACATATTATTTCAAGTGATTTTCAAAATTACTTTAGTTTAATAATGCTACAGAGAAATTTTCAAAAGAAGTGATAATAAGCAATACTTGATATGCGTTGACAGTATTGAAAACAAAGATAATAAGCGACATTAAAACCCATTTAAAAGTTTATTAATAAAATCATAGGACGATTTCCAACAGTAATAAATACAAAGTAGCTATTTTCAAATTATATTAATTGATAAATATTGGGAAAATATGTAAAATTTACTATATATACATATATATATATATATATATAAATGGATATATATATATATGGATATATATATATACATATATATATGCATATATATATGCATATATATATGCATATATATATATATACATATATATATATATATATATATATATATATATATATATATATATATAAATGTAACTATTAATCTCTTTAAATTAACTGGGAAAAAGCATAATTTCTTAATAAAAATTAAAACATATATCAAACATTTCTGCAATAAAAATGTTTGTTTTTATCAAAACAGTATACATCACAAAACTTGCTGCAACTGCAACTTTAATGTATTTGACATGGCACATATATTTCTGTCTTCTTATGACATTCGTGAAAAGTTCCAGAAGCAAATTTACGTCATAAATTTCGTTAACTTTCAGGAAATTGTTCAATTAACTATAGTTACAGCAAGAAGTGAGATATAATGTCGCTTTGTTAAGTGAGTCATGCGGTATTTTTAAGAACCTAAATTGTTTATCATCAGGTGCTTCGCCATCTGTTTTATCTTATTAAGTTAACGTACAACAAATAAAATATGTGTTTCTAATAATAAACAGAATAATTGAGTTTAAAATTAAATTAATTTTTATTTAGTTAATATGTAATTCTGGAAAATGATATTTTATAAATTATTCCTAAATTAATAATAACAAAAATTTAATTAATTTTGAATGCAATAAGCAAAATCATTAAATATTAATTTCATTTGAAATAAATTATTTAAGTTAGAGAAAATTCAATTAGATATTTACGTTTTTTTGCAAAAATTTGAATAAAATTGTATAAGATATTTTTATATGAATGCCATTTTTAATTCGGTATGTTATTACTTTATAACATGAATATTAAACATATACTTTTCAAAGAATAAATAATTTTGACAGTATTTTCTTCGAATTAGAAATATTTTTCAACCTTAAATTAATATACATTTACAATTTTAATATAAATATAATTATCAAAGTTTTTGCATAATAAATTATTTCAATAATATCTCCTTATTATTAGTAATTAAAAAAAGAAATAAATGAACTTTAAAGAATCATTATTTCAGTGTCAAGAAACTCTTTTTAGAAAGGAATTTTTATATTATTATAATTAATTTACTATATTCTTTTCTTATTTTATTACATTTTACAAAAATTATAAATTTCAATGATTAATTGTTATAAGACAACAATATAATTTAAGCTTCTATGAATAATACGTAATTACTCATTTTGATAAGATATATATATAAACCAAATTAAAAATATAGCTCCACAAAAAATATTTGTTAATCTTCACTTTAATATGAGTTTCTAAACTCAAATTAAATTTGTTTTTTAAATAAAATATTAATTAAAAGAACATTTTACTACTTATGCTACATTTTTAACTTGAATTTTAAATTATAGCTCATTAATAACCAAAAAACATCCAGATAACATCCAAATTTCTAAAAGCATTCAAATTATAAAGTTATCAAATACCTGAAAATTATTTTTTGAGTTTCAAGAAATCATTATATCTATGGACTATAATACAGAAAAAAAGAAAAATAACAATCTACACACAAAATATTCTAATGCAATTATAAATAATTATTTTTTTTTAACAATTTCACTCTTAAAATTATTTTTGCGTTTCATTTCTCAACTTCAGTTGTTGCTTCTTATAGATTTATTAACATACAAAAAAATGCATCATAATATAAAGTTTTTTTTTCCAGAAACTGCTTTTAATTATCTTTCAAAAATTTTAAATATTTTCTTTTCTTGAAGAAAAGTATTATAATAGAACATATTTTCTGAATTTTCAAAGATATAAATTTTATTAGATTAGATTTTTTAGAATAATATTGATCTGATTCTTTTGACTGAATTTTTTTTTAGAAGTTCTACGTTAAGTTTTTATGTTGTGAAAGGAAATACCGAAGTAATACCGTGAGGCGGCGTACTGCAGTGGTTGCAAAATCATTATTTACACGTTATTTTTCAAGATAAAATTACAAGTTTAATTTTATTACGTGTTTATTAATAAAATTTAATAGCATCCACTCTTCATTTTATTACACGCCCATAATGTATTACCTCAGTTGACACAATTTTTATTTTCAGGATAGTTTTGCATGAAAAATTGATAGTCAACATAAATTAGAAAATCTTGCCACATTTATAAAGAAGAACCCCTTATGAACTTGGTGATAAATAATGTTATTTCAAATACTCGGTATTACACTCGAAAAAATATGTTTGAAATATAACATTATGTCTGTATCTCAAATACATTTTATTGAATGTTAAATAATATTTATTTAAATTATCAAATAGGCAACATGATCAGAAATGTATTAACGAATTCCAAATAAAAATGTTAGATTTTTAATTTATGACCCAAACTGTGTTAATTTACAATACAAAAGATTCTATTTTACTAATATAAAGCAATAAAATTAATATTAGTCCTCATATTTGAAAAAAATTTTGTTTTATAGAAGTGTGATTTCTAGAAATAAGTTTTATTTCTTGAAATTGCACTGTCTGAAGCTTTATTTTTCAGATTAAAAAATATAACTCAAGTAAACAACAACATTTTGAAGTCTATTTACTAGCTTTTAATCTTATGGATTTAATATATAACATGTCTATGTCTTTAATGATAGTAAGTGATAGACAATTATTTAAACTCATTGATTAAATATATATAATTAGATCAACTTAAATTCGGAAATTTATCATAATTTAAATTTCATATACATTTCATCTGGAAATATACTCTCTAAAACTGCTCAATAGTTATTTAACACGAGATATTCATTTACACTAAATAGAAATCTATCTTTCAAAGATGTATATTTTACATCAGCTCTCTCTCTCTCTTTATTTTATTTATTATTAATTCTGTTGAAATTATTGTGGGAAAATTATGATTTAAAACTTTAAATAGTTAAGTACTCTCTGTGAATTATTTGACTATAATATTTAAATTATTTTATTTTTATATAACTTTGATATCATATTATAGAAAATAATATCACAATATTAAGAAAATTAATAACAAATTTTCTCTAACTACATTTTCTACAATAAGATCAATATTTTGAGAAAAAATTTCTTTTCTCAAAGTTTAGCATATAAATTTAAGAAATAAGGTGGTACAATCATTATTTTTCTTTATTAGAAAAATCTTATATAATCCTGTGAATTCCTCATAGATATTTTTTTGTATCATTAGGACAAAAATATTGTCAAACTTTATAAGATAAAGATTTAAAATCATTAGATTTTTTAAAGCTTATTTAAAATTTGACAGCTTGAATAAGATTTTTGGCCATGTCAGGAAGTTCAAGAAAGAGAGTTTTCGATTTCCAATGATTTTAAATTTGTTTTACAAGCTCATTTCTTATACTGTTAATTTGTTTTTATATCTAACTGTGTATCTATCTATGCATGTACAGATAGGTAGATATTGGTAGATATAGAGAAACTGATTAAAACTTACAGACTAAAGAAGCGACATTGTGTTTGATTTATTAATTTGCAAAGATTAACTAAATAAATTCTTCACTTTTATCTATTATTAAATAAAGAAGAGCATTTACTCTGCTAAATAGGCAATCAATAAATGAAAATTAGTATTACATTTAATGAATAAAGAAAAAACAGCAATTCAATTTGAAAAATGTTCATTGAATATCTTAAATGTGAATAAAAATGCAGACTTAAAATTTGAAAATACGACAATAAATTTTTTATAAATCAGTTATTTCCTTACATTATATTAGATACTTTTATATAGTGTAAGTGAATTCATCAACAAATAAAAAATAAAATTAAGCTAAATGTTTGTATCAAATATTATAATTTTTAAAGATATTGGGTGATTTATGGTTAGAATTAGATTTAATATTTTAAAATTTCAATAAAATCATAAATTCGAAATTTCTTTACTGAGTAATTAGATAACAAACTAATTTAAAAGTATGTGATAAACTTGAAAATGCATCCATGACTTCTCTGTGAAATAAGTCAAAGCTCCACAATAGTTGTTGAATCAAAACTCAGTGAGAATTAAATTTGATATTTTCTACTTAAAACATTTAAAGGAATTTAGGGGAATATTCAAAATTTTTATCAATGAAACAACACTCTTTAATCTTTCTAGTAAATTAATTAAGTAGAATTAGTAACAAAATTGTATTAAAAAATGTCATTTTAGGGGATATATTTACGATTAAATTCAATATTTCATTGTACAACTAAGGCATTAATATCTTTTTAATTTTTAAGTATAATTTTTGATAAAAATTGATTTGTTAGTAATATATCAATAAATAAATTTTGAGGCAATATTCAGTTGAAAAATATTCTTTTAAAAAAGAAAATCAAGTGAATAAATAGGAAATGAATTGCATAGCTATTCATGCAATGTAACCCCTCAGTTATTCACATCCTGTAAGTTTCTTTTTCCGCAGTGAAAGCATGCCAGCAGGAAATCGCTATTAACGATGCTGTTTCCAAAAAAGGTTTCAACGAAGTTGGCTCAGTTAATTTCTATTTGATAAAAAGCTTAAGAAAAAGGAGGATATGTCTCTAAAGAAAAGAACTTTTGCCTAAAAGCTTCCGAATGGATATTTTTGTTCTTTTCCTCAATAAAATAACTATCTCAAAGATAAATAAAATTATATATATTTCTGATTTTTCTTCATTTTCTTCTTTTTTTAGTAAAAGTGTTAAAAAGTATAATGTTTTGATTTATATTATACTAATAATGTCTAAATTAATATTATTAATAATCTGCACGAATATTATTAGAAACTTTTTATACATTAAATATTTTCTAATAACATAAAAGTCATAAATTAATTTTGATAGTTTTATTTTCAAAATATTCCAAGGTATTTGCATGTAATTTCACTTTTTTTAATATCCAGTTTCCTAAAATTTTATGCAAATGTTTATTTTATGAAATCATTAATCAATGAATAATATATACTTATTTTCAAGAAATAATTTTATAGATTACAGTTATAAAATATAATTTTGAAGTGTTTTGGAATAACATAACTAAATGCTAAAACATGTATATTAGTTATTTTAAAATAATCTATTTCATTAGTTGATTTCATAAATATACTCCTTAACTCATTTGCTTAAACTTAATTTTTATGTATTTTACTTATATTTTTATTTGATTAATATTTATGTGTACATGTTAATAACTGTAGAAAAAAAGAACTTAATTAAAATTAATTTACTAACAATTAATTATTTTTAAACTATAAGTAACATTGCAATACTTTACTTTATGAATGTGTAAACTGCTGTAAAATAAGATGTAATTAATGATTTTATTTTACAACTGAATTTAATACCTACATTTGTAGTTCTTGTAGTTTCCTGTAATCATTTGTATTTTATTTTTCTTGATTTCTTATTATTTTTAGAAATATAATGCCTTAATAAAGTAAGTCTAAAAATTAAAAATATATTTCCATAGTATTTTTTAAAATTTTTTAGAGAATTTTATCAATAAAAATTATTTAACCTGAATAAATATAAAAGGTTTTAGATATATTTCTGAGTTATATTAATATTTTAAAAGTTTTGCTCAAAAAATTCTTAATTATATATTAAGATTTCCTTATATGTATCAAAAACTATATAAATTTCCTTAAATTTATATATTTTTAAATAATTTCATAGACATTTTTGAAAAAGGAATATCTGATTTATCAATTTATGATTATAAATTTTAAAAAAATGTTTTGAATAATTTTTTCTCATTACAAATGAATCATAATGAAAAATAAAATTTTCTTGTCAAAAACTATTTTAAAAATTTTTGGAAAAGATTAAAATTTCATAATTAATGAATGCATTCTTTTTTGTTTATTGTGATTTTTAAAATTTTACATATTCATGTATTACAGCTATATTAAAAAGTTTGCCCAATAAATTTATTTGTTACAAAATATATTTAAATAATAAATTTTTAGATAACTGCAGGAAAACGGGTTTTATGCTTTGTGCAATAAATATTAATGCTATGTGAATTAAATATTAAAATTTGTCTACACCACTTCTGTGTAAATAACATTTAATAATTCATTAAATAAGATGCATATAAATATTCATTCAATTTTCCAATATAAATATTTAAAATAATAATAAACATATGATAGTTAAAAACTGAATTATCTAAACAGAAATTTATTTTAAAAAAGTATCTTCATTCCAAATCACTGAATGAATTCACATTCCAAAAATACCACTGAAACTAAAATAAGCTTAGCTAAAATTAGAGCAAAAAAAATTTTTAAAAAACCAGAAAAATAAAAAATAATCCTAAAAAACGCTTGCCTGTGTTTTCTTCAGGTTATTGTGTTTCAATTCCTATAGAGCTACGGGCCTAAACAGAAAACTATTCTTCTATTAACCAGGTTCCATCGACAAGTAAAACACTTTTCACGTCTCCTATCTCTCTAAGCCAATAGCATTTGATCTCCAGGTTGCCAGAAAAAGACTTTGGCGCCAAATTCCCATCGCCATCGCCTTGGCAACGGCAGCTGGATTGTCAAACATATCGCAGCATGGGGCAAAGCTATGTTCTGAAGGAATTCTGGGTTATATTAAAAAGACGTAATGTTTTATGGACATTGTAAACTGACACTAGTACTGAATAATGTCTGTAAAGGATTCTAGAATGGGGAATAAGAGCTTAGAAATGCTTTGGATGATATAAATTTTGGACATTAAACTCCCGAATGTGTTTCAGGTTTCCTAATATAATATCTCATGAAACATTGAAGTATAAAGAATAGTGCACATTTTATCCTAGATAAGTTGACATTTGAAATTTTTAAATCAATAAAGCAAGACTATATTTTAGAGATATATACATGAACGGTATCTTTTTTTCAATTATATGGTTTGCATGAAATGTTCCTCTGAATACGAATGCCACTCTCTTTTGAGGTTTCTGCCCCATCCATAATCTGATATTTATCTATTTTCTTATTTAGTTTTATTTGAATCCAAAAATATACTTTTCAATAAAAACGCTATTGAAAAACAAAATTTAAATTTTCAATATTTCTTCTCTTATAGCATCCAAACTATATTTTCATATATTTAGTAATGGTATGAATAATAATGAAAAAAATATTTTTTCACTCTTTGTAATCGTGACTAAATTATTAAAATTCTAATTTAATTATTAATTACTGTTTAAAATAATTATGAATTTTATTTGGCCAATAAATGATATTATAAAGCTAATTTATATAAGTTAAAATTTCTTTAAATACATATACACTAAAATAATTACTTCATTTAAATACAAATCACAATATCTTTTTCTTTCAATCACAATGTTCTTAAACTCATGAGTGCCATTTTACAAGTTTAAAGATTACTCAATCTTTTTCATATTTTTTTTTATTTCAAGCAGTTTTAATCTATAATGTTTGACTTTATCAGGAATAAAAATTTTAACAAAAAACTATACAAACTGTACTTAAAAAAATATTTTAAATCATAATCACACATGGAAAATCACTATATATTAAATAATGAGTTATGTTTAGTTTTCATTAATTTTATTATGTAGTTTTCTGAAAATCTTGTAAATTCAGTATTCAAATATGAATCATTAATAATTATTTACTGAAATTAAATTTAAATCTCTAACTCTTACATCACTTGTCTTTTTTTATAGAATCTTATGTTTTAATTTATGTTATCTGCATACATCTGTTCATGTGTGATTTTATCCTCATATATTATAAATTTTATTTTCCAAAGAAAACGTCATAATTTTTTATTAATTTATTTTGAATACTTTGATATTTTATTGTCAATAGAACAAACGAGGAGTTCCTCATATCAATGTACTCTTTAATATGGAAACAAGATTTTTTAATTTATTTTTTTTAAATTCTATGTCATGGATTTTAAATGCTGTTACCGAAATATAATTTTATTTCTCATTTTTTTTATTTAATTTCTCAAATTTGTAAAATGTAACTTAGAAATGCTCTACGCTAAATTATATCATTAATTTTCAAATTCGATATAAGACTATTTCATGAAATTTGAATTATATTGATAATTTATAAATTTTTATATAAGACTTTTTCTTTGAATTTATTGTTCAAGAAAAACTATTTAAATTTCGAGTCATATAATATATATACTCCAAAGCCATGGATATTTTTCTTTAAATAAAGTTAATAAAGTTTTGATTTTGGAATGGAAATTGCATTTAATTGAAAGCTTTGAAATTTTATTATAGATTTGGAAATATCATCAATTTCCTTGTCTGCATTATCCGTTAATTCTTTGGTTCATGCAAATTATACTGATTGTTATATATTTCTTCCCTATACGGCATAAAGTAATCAAAAAAAGCCAAAAAATACAAATGCGGAAAAATAATATGCAATAGTGTTGCATATTATTTTTCCTTGGTTTTGGAAAATTACACCATTGCATGAGTTTTATAAAGTGGAATCTGTCGAAAACTCTAGAAAATCGATGACCACTTCAGATTTAATTGCTGTGAATAACTTCATGCTTCTCACCTGATTGGGAAAAGGAATAATTTCTTGTATTCATAAAAAAATTCAGGAAACTTTCTGAGCCCAATTCTATTACGTACCATACGATGTGTGTTGTATAAAATTAAATTTCTAGCCTTAATTTATACCTGAAAGATAATATTCAGGATATAGAAATTTATATAAACAGACTTACAATTTTCTAATAGTAGAACTACGTTCTTTGGAGAAAAATACATTCCAATTATAATTTAAAATAATGGCATATATTGCTATTTTTTTCACTTTTGCATGCACGTGGGTTGGAAAAGATTCTGGAGAAATTGCAGGCTTTCCTTCCTTGCAGTATGAGAATACTGTTTACTATCCATTAAATGATTCTATGAAATCATGTGTGTATATGATGCTTGAATAGCTTGTCAATATGTTCAATATGTGTTGTTTTATTTTTTAATAGATCAACATATCTTCGTGTTATGACCACGCTTTTCGGAAGTACAGTGGGTAATCCTTTAATGAACAGTTCGGATTGCGAACAAATCGGACATCGAACATTTTCAAGACAGATTTTTGTGTTGGACAACGAACATAAATTCGGATAACGAACTAAAACGAATTCTACACTTCTCAACAGACTTCTTCGAAACACTTCTTAGCTCTCGAAGCATGAAGTGAAGGTTTGCCAAACCCAAAGCCCCAAAACTAGTTTTCATTTCTTTTGAGTTACGTTGCTTGTCTATTAACTTCAAAGTTTTAAAAAATAAAAATAAAATTTCCTATAGAATATTTATAGCTAAAATAGGCCACTAATACCGGTTTTGTATGAACTCAAAACCAACATGAATTTTATTTTGAGCACCCCCCATCCAAATCGTCCATTCGTTAAATAAGGACGGGGATATGTCAGAGCAATGCTCTTAGATTGACACCTAAACCAAGCTGTGTGTGTGTTAATCACCTCCAAAAAGTCTTAAAAAAGAGATAAAACAATCGGTATTGGCATACTTTAATGCCCCATAAACAAAAAAAAAAATGAAAAGGACTGGTTAATATACAAGACTATATGTATAAATTATTTTTTAAATGCTTACTAAAAATTCATACAACCCTTTTTTAAATTAATTTTTACGGTCTCCAGAACAAATCAAGTGATTTCACAAGGAAATCTATAGTAAATTGACGATGTAAATAATTGATGGTAAATGAACAATTCGGATAGCAAACATAGTCTTGTTAACCGGATTAAGCTCGTTAACCGATCTCCCACTGTATAAAACTAATTATCGAAGACACTGTTGAATAATGGGAGATGAATGTTACGTCTCTATTTTCTATAAACGTTTATGTTGTGGTGGGTGCTTGGCAGTTTTCCCAGTTTCCTCCCTTGTGAAATGTCAATATTTACAATCTATAATTGTCCTTTCAATAGATTATACTAGAATGTTATTTAAATGTTTTAAGATTGCTTTTGCTGTTAGACTGTCTGTTATATAGTATGAAATAATTTTTAAGGAATCCCAGGCTATGATCCATTACTACATTATTACAAATTATTATGCATTGCATTACTATGCATGGTTTACATAAAATATTCATTTGAAGTTAAGAAAGTAGAAGACACATTTCGGTTTATAAATTACCTTAACTCTAAAAATTAGTTTTTGTGGTATTTAGTTATTTATTATGTAACTAAAACAAAAATAAATAAAATTTTATAATTGTATACATTGCATGAAAAACGAAAGATATATGTATTATATTGTTTAATTTTTTCCTAGGTTTATATTTTTTTTACAAGAAGTAGTTTGAAAATATCAATATTTGACATATGCATGCTTGGTGTGATGTTACATAACTCGAACAAATAAATTATAGTTTTTATAAAACATTTTTATTTATTTATTTATTTTTCCTAAAACACTTGACACTTTTTAACTATGCATTCGAGTGGCTCATATTAAGATCGTGGGATTAGAAATTCTATTGTTTTTCTGGATTTGCTCCATTCTCATTAAAAAACTTTGCAATCTCTCTTATTTAAAACATTTTACAATTACTTGCAATAATTTTTTAAAAAATATTATACCATTTAAAAATAAATACTTTTATGCAATAAAAATTGAAGTTCCTTTCTATGGTAATAAGTAAAATTTTATAAAAATATTTATATCAAATTAAATTTTCCTCCTCTGCAATATTATAAAATTTTAAAGTTAAATTTTACTTGATTAAGTAAATATTTTACTCCACTGCTATAATTTTACATGCATTTTCTGAGAGAATATCCTTTTTTTCATTATGTAACAAGTAAATGAAGCTCTTACGATAAAGTTTAAATTATTTTATATATATTCTAGTAATTTTCCTTCACCAATTAGTTATCTTAGTTGGGTTATCTACCAGTGTTTCATTTTTTTGTTTCTTTGTCAGCTGGTAATTACACAGTTCGTACGATAGGAGTTTTAATCATTATGTAAACTGCACAATATAATCGATACTTTATATAACTTTACGTACAAAAAAATTCTTACTTGAAAATCTTTATACTGTTAAAAATTTAGCATGCTTTTAAATCATAAGAATAGTATATACCAAACTTCTGAATAATTAAAACATAATTCAAAAGTATAAAAAATATTAAAGCTTTCATTTTATTTTTAATTCTTAAAAGAGTTTTTTTGTATTTTGTACGAACAGAAACAATTAATAATAAAAAAGTTTGACTTTTGTAAGCACACTGTTAAAAAATCAAAATAATTATGTAAAAAATAAATCTAATAAGTATTTTAAATAAACTTTCTATTTAGTTTACGCACACCATGCATGTGAAATTGCACACAAAGTAATCATAAAATGCAAACTTTAACAATTATTAAAAAAATTAATTCAAGATATATAAGGGAATTAAACATTATTAGGATCATATTTTACGAAAATAATATTATATAAGAGAAAAAAAGTTCTAGCAATTAAAAATTCCATGTAAAACAGTATTAGACTGTAAAAGAATTATTTTATGAACTTTAATAAACAGAAAAGCGATTACTTAAAAATTTAATTGTAAATTATCCGTTTAAGCATTTTCATTTAATCTGACGATGTTTTAAAGTAATTGTGAAAATTCTGAAGTATTTTATATTTAAACAACTGTTTTGCAAAAGAGAGAACGTATTTAATATATTCCCAATTATGTATTTGATCTTTTTGAAGCTCTAATTAAGAAAATATATCGTGTTCTTTTCATAATTTAATTATTCTATTCATATTTGCGAATTAATTAGTTGAAATTAAAACTTGGCATTATATATTTATACACGCACTCAAAAAAAAAAGTCTTAATATATATATATTATTTCCTCGTTATTTTTATTAATATTCTTCAATAGTTTTTCCAAGGAAAACTTTTTATATTATTTTTATCTTATTTACTAGGAAAATGAGATAGTTTTCGTTGTTTATGTATAAAATGTATGCAAAAGTAAATATTGATAGATATGAATCTTATTTTAAAACTACAACTTAAAAATTTTATTGGATAAACTGTTTTGGCGTTGTCATCGAAAAACAAACATTCGATAGTAATAATCAACTTAAAATTAGTAAGGAAATTATTCACACTATTTAATCAAATATTACCGATTTTTATCATCAAAATATTTTATTTAAGCCATATATAATTTTTATGATTACTGTAGCATACATTCTTCAATACAAATCAATGGTTAAACCTTGGTATTGTTTATGAAAACACATTCGGTTAGAAAAAAAAGGATAATTCATAATCGAGTATTATATCCCATGAGTTGCCGACTAACATTTTGTCATGTTAATGAATACAAAGCTTTCATTTAGAATTTCGTAAGATTAAAAGTTAGAAAATATAGAGCTAGTAATATTTATCATTCTTAATAATCAGGAAAAAAGGCATCAACAATATCGTCACAAGTGCAATCAAAAGTAGTGTTGATAACTTTAAACTCGCATTAACTTTAAACTAATTCGCTTAAAACCATAAATGTAAGTTTAATATTTTCGTACTTATTACTTAAAAAGTTAATATAGTGGTTTTATCCTATTTTTAATGCGTAAATACGTGGTTTTTCATCAAACAATGAACAATAATTTGGGTGTAGGAGTTTTAATTACAGAACACTCTTATAATTTAATCAATTTTTAGTTTACATATGAAATAATAAGGATAAAATTTACAAATACTCATTAAATAGAGAAGGATTCCTTCTTTTGTTAGATTATATTTTTCATCGTTGAGATTAAAATATTCATCAGTTAAGACGAAAGCTTTGAATAATTAAAGACATGTGATTATTGAAAGCATGACTTTATCCAGCATTAAACGCAATTATATTTGTATGCTCAGTAATAAAAATGATCAAAAAATTGACACTATACATCTCATAAAGTCTCTTCTAAAATTATCTCTTGTATAATCAAAAAAATTTCTCTTGAAATATATAGGATCTGGTTCACTCTCTATGGCGGCTTTTTATACACGAAAGTTAGATTTTTACTGTTTAAAGTGGATTCGGAAGCACTGTAACCATCCACAACTAAGGTGGGACTCAAATCTATGAACAATTGAATTGAAAGTAAGAATATTAACTATTCATAAGCTAACTTGGAGGATATAGCAGAGATCATATTAATAGGAATGAGTACCCCATTTGGGTTGATAAAAATACTAATACTGTTCTGATAATTAGTGAAAAGAGAGTACTTGAAAGAAAACTGATTGGTTAAGTGAGTTTTTTTATGTTCCTCCCAAATGTAAATCAAATCCGTATAATTTTATGCTATTCATTATTATTTGACTAAAATATTAAAATATTGTCAAATACTTTTCATGCATCATCATGTTATTATTAAATGTTTATTTCAGTTTGTTTCTCTGATTTACTAAGATGTGCTACAAAAGTGAATTTTTTAGTAATATGTATACGTTGTTTCGTTCATTCATTGGTATGAAAGATCCTGTAAAAATAATCAATCTCTTACACAGATTTTAAAACTGTTTTCATCGGTGAGTCTTACATTGATTCCTTCGCACTGAACTCCGAGGATTATCTCGAAATAAGATTCTTACATGTTTGACTTTGACGGGAAGTCAAAATTCTCTCGGTAAACCACCTCTTGCGTCTTTCCCCCTGATATTTAATTACCATAAATGACTTCAAAGACGTGTGTAAATGTACGATATCTCTTAAATTGCCCGTTTAATTTGTGTCTTCAGAGTAAAGCAATAAGCAGCGTAATTTCAAATTTTCACCATCAGCACTGTGTTACATTATATTACGAGCAAAATAGCTATGGGCATCGTAATCACAAAATTTTAACCCATAGCTTATGATGCAGAATTATGCATAAAATTAAAATATAACTGTAAAATAATTTATAGTTGAGAAATATTGAAAATATACTAACGTTAACTTATATAATTTTATTTATTTAATCAAGGAAATCGTATGGACAATATTCATTTTGTTACAAAAAATATTGTAACGACTAGGTATTAAATTGAAAAAAAAAAGAAAAAAATTAAATTAAAATTTTTTTAATAAAAATTACTACAGGAAACTTTAATCCATTAAAATTCGATTCTTCGTTATCATAACTAAAAATTATTTAGCACAAATCCTGATCTAAATTAATCTAAATTATCCATTTTTTAAAAATTATGAATCATCTTTTACTATACCAACTGGTCATATGGGTACACGATTTAAGAATATTTGAGTCCTGGTATTAAACTTATTTTCTTAGAGTTCCACAAATTCCCATCCATTTTGTTAATGCCTTATTAATCCGAAGTGGGTTTCTCACCGATAAGGAAATAAATACAAGCCCGTCGTAACACAAGGCATTTATTTTACATGACATACAGAAAGACATCCAAATCAGAAGTAAGTAAAAGTAAAAATCAAAAGAAAACACTTAAGCTCTAAGCGGCTGCTGAGGCCCCGATACACTGTGCATGCGTGGGAGGAAAAGGTGAAAACTCCTGCTATTGCAGCTCTCCGCAACAATGCCATTGGATTATCTTCAGGTGTACGTAAACGTCGTGATGTTTCTTATATAAATTAAAATTTATTTCTCTTACCACCCAAACAACAATAAACGTATGATTCTCAACACAAAATGATTTAAAAAATTCAAGTTCAGGTAATAGATTTTTCACAAGAACTTAGCTTAAGAAGTTAAGAAACAAAACACATTACCTGTATACATTGAAAGCAATTTCTAAAACATTTTTCTCTGACATGAAACAGAAGACACTGGAGAGTGTCCCCTTTAGATGAAAAGCCTATTTCCACACATCAAATATCTTCATCATTCCAAAAAATTTTCATTCAATTTTGATTAATTAAAAGAAGAATGTATTGAACAAAGTAATAAAAATCCTTTTACGCCAAAGAAATCGCAATTACAAATATGTTGTTATGTTACACTTTTAAATGAAATCAAAAGTATGACAGAATGATGTTACGGATTAAGGACTGTTTTTCTTAAAAGAATTCATAAAAGAAAAATATTTGAGAGGCGTATACAAGGGTCACTCTGAAATTTTTGAGATACATCTAGGTTTTTAAAGTTATACTTAACAAAATTTTAGGTGTGTTCAAAGTAGTCTCCTCCAGTATCAATGCACTCTTGTAGACGAATTTTCCACAGATTAAATGCCTCAAGCCATTCATTTCTTGGAATAGATGAAACAAATGCATTTATAGCCACATCAATCTCTTCTTCTGAATGAAAACGACGTCTACGTAAGTTCTTTTTTAGATTAAACAATAACCAAAAGTCGCACATAGATAGATCAGGTGAATACGGTGGATGTTAGATCACTTTAATTTGTTTTTGTTTAAGAAACTCAACTGTTAATCCGGCTGTATGTGAAGATGCATTGTCATTGTAAAGCATTAGTTCCCTAACATTCAGCTCTTGTAGAACTTCTGGAAGACATTTAGTGGTATACCAGTTTGCTGTTACTGTCTTTTGTCCTTCCAAATTGATGACTTTTACCAATCCCGTACTTCTGAAGAAAACGGCATACATCACTTTTTTCAGTGCGCGTTGTTTTTTCACCATTGTCGGCGTGGGATCATGTTCAAAGACCCATACTTTTCTTTCTTGAGGTGTTGGTACGTCAAAAAACGGTATGTACGTTTCATCACCTGTTACAATTTTAGAAATGATGCGGTGGCTACCATCATTTAGCAATTTAAGAGTTTCTTTACTGATTCTGACACGCTCCGCTTTTTGGTGCTCAGTTAGATTATAAGGAACCCAACGGCAAACTACTTTTTTCATATGCAATTCTTCATGAATGATTTTGTGTATAGCTGCAGATTTAATGTTAAGTTCCTTTTGCATTATTTGATAGGTACAGCGATTATCATCCATTAACATTTTTCGTATGGCAGACACATTATCCGGGATTACTGCCGATGGTGCTTTCCTGTGTGTTCTTCATCCTGAAGAAAATTGCGACCTCTTCTAAATTCTCTAAACCATATGAATACAGTAACACGACCTGGAGATTCATCACCAAATGCTAATTGCAGCCGTTGAACGCATTCTTCTTGATTTAACCCTGCTTTAAAATCGTAGAAAATCATAGCGCAAAAATGTTCTCGCGTCAACTCCATTTTCTCTTGTATTTAAAATTTATTCTACGCTAAACAAGTTGAAGTCAGTAAAAAATCGTCTTCTATGTTTGAATACTTTGTATTTTAAAATTAAACGTTATTTTCGTCTAGGTTCTCATCTGCGTGTTTCTCAAAACTTTCAGAATAACCCTCGTATAACTAGTGGATATGTATGATTAGTGCAATTTAAACTCATACTACATTGAAGTTCTAGAAATCATATCATAAATGAAAATATAGATGTTACCGAAACAAAATTCTAGTCTTTTCCAGTCATTATACCGCAAAAAGTCAAAAAGTGTTGCCTTATTCTCTATAAAGATATAAGATAATAATGAAAGTATAAGATTAATTATGTATCTTATACTTTGTGTTTTTTCTAAGGCTTGTATTCAAGTTCTGAAAAAATTTTTTCCTACATTTATACACTCAACTAATTGATTTGTTTCCTTATTTTTTTATTATTATTTTTAAACTTTCATTAAGCAGTGCAATTTTTAAGAAATGTTTTTTTTTCCTTGGTATGTACCACATGGGAGGGAAAACTCAATTTTAGCACTTTTAAACCTTTTAGAAAACTTTTTATATTTTGATAAATAATTTACTTTACCCAAACAATTAACATATAATAAAAATTTTTAAAGACTTAATTCCAATTGATCTGATGGTAACTTTATTGGTATTAGTTTTAAATATATATCACTATACAATTTTAAAAAAAGATTTTTCCTTAAACATTTTTTCTTAAATTTAAAGATTCAGAAGTTCTTCAAAAGATTTTTGAATAATTTTCACTAATTTATTTCATACAATAATATTTTTACGAAAATGAAAAGGATTTTCATTCAATTGAAATTTAATACCTTTAAATATCATTATCTGTTCATTGAAAGTAAAATGTTTTATTTAAAAAACATTTAATGTTAGTAATACCAGCATATGAATGCATTATATTTTTGTCTCGTGGGAACAGTGTATGCCATGCTATTTGAATACGAATTTAATGAGGTTCATTTGTTGTATATACTCAAAAGTTTTTTAAATATTTTCGGAATCAAATATAAAACTGCATTATATGATCTCGTAAGAGTAAATAAAAGCAATGAGACCATACAACTTTATATATTTTGATTGGATTTAATTCAAAAATAAAGTTGTATTTCTCAAAATATTTATGCAGTATATCTAAGCACTTGCATCCTTATATAATACTTTGATTAGATTTTACTTGATTTTACCTCAATTAAAAATCTTTAATATGAAGTCAATTTTATATCCTATTATTTTAGTAATAATGCAAAAAAAATTCAAGACGTTTGAAGATTTTGAGAACATAATCTAATTTAAGATTCGATGTGAGATTTCAAATTAAAATTCGGTAAAAATAAAAAAATGGTTAGTATACTACTTGATGTTTTATCTTTTATCAATGTTTTGTCAAAATGCTTTAAACAAGTGAAATACTTATGTCATCGAAACCACAATTTATTGATACAGTAGGAAATTTCAAATATTCTTTTCAATTTTCTCTAATTTTACTTATGGCTGATAAAAAATAAGTTTTGTTTCGATTATTGAACAAAAATTGTATATAATGCTCTTTATAATGCTTTTGAAACAATTACCTCTAAATTTTTGCATTAAAAAAGTTTCGCGATTATTTCAAGTGTAAACCAAAAACGAAAATTCCTTCAGAGTTTAAAATGAAAGAAAATTCTTAATTAAACTTTCTTCAACTGCTTAACCTTGTCCTTTACTGTCATTTTCTTATGATAAATTCATTCCTTCTATTCACTCCTTCCATAAGAAATTCTTTCTGAAAGTGTTAGAATATGGCCTAGTACAACAACTATGTTTCTTTTCTGTTTCAAACTATTAAAATCCAAGTTGAAAAAAAAAAAAAAGAAATTACAAAAAAAGAGAACTTTAACAAAAAAAAATTGTTGAATTCTTCGATGAGAACTAAAGAAAGCATTTTCTTTTCTTTTAAAATACGCTACAGCTATTTTGAAACGAAAACGAATTTTTCTTATTCTTCATCCACGTAATTTACATACAGGAATCTCTTAAAATCCTTGGTGAGATCAATTATTTTAAGAATATTTTATAATATACAGTAATATTTGGGAGCTCAAATCGAATCAAATGTTTATAACTATCTAAAATATTTTTGTGATATTAGCTCAAATAGTTGAGGTCCAATTTTCAAATGAAGCTGAATTTTGTATCAGTAAAGATTAGATCTGAAATAAAAAGAAGATTAAATTAAGTTTTAACTAATAATTTAGTTCTGTAAGGATACAATGTTTAAAAAAATGTTTTAAAATTTCAAAATAAAAACTTTTTGCGTTAGGAAATATTTCCCCTCAATCGATCATTTTTCCATTTAATTTTCAGTATATAGAATATTAGTAATTATTCCTAAATTTATAAATTTATGTTTTATAAATCCATTTCTAAAGTACACAAGGATTTCTGATTCTAATCAACATAAATAAAATACTTATTTAGTTTCTCCGCTGAATTTTTGTCTAGAATTGAACTGAGAACTGTAGCATGAAATAGAATAAAATTTATATCAATATCTTGGTCTTTTGCCAGCTTAAAATACATGTTATTTCATTTTGAAATTTTGTTTACAGTGTTTTTTTTTATTAATTTAAATTTGTCGTAAAGTTGCTTTATTTATAAAGTTCATCATTTAAAAGATTCGACACCGTTTCGAAACTCTACCCGCTTCAAGAGCTTATAAGTCTAGTTCTTTCTCACTTTTTAATTCTGTCGTCTATACATAACCTCTGAACCTACCTGAGTACCCTGATGACTACATGAGTACATCAGAAGGGTACTCAAAAAATTTTAATAACTTCGGATCAGCCTTTCTATCTGCATTCCCACTGTGTAATGTTTTTTAAATATTAATATTTTTAATTCGTTATTTTTTTATTTTTATAAAGTTTTTGCAATCAGTATCAAATGTGTTTTCGAGTTTCTCAATATGCCGTCGATCGGAAACCTATAGGAATGCAGATGAAAAAACATCCCAATTTTAATGTTTAACAATTTTGTAATTAAAAGAAATTTTCAAGTGTTTCACAACTCAATCGGTAAGCTTTTAGCTAATATGTACTGAGATTTCCTTTTGTGGTGCAAAACAGTGTTTTGAACAAAGATAAGACAATTGTTTCATTTAAAAAATAATTATTTTTATTTCACTAATCATTATTTTTTTTAAAAAATAAATATCTTCATTTTTTTTTCAAATTGCAGGTTGTTTGTTTTTTTTTTTCCAAAAGTTAGAAGTTAGTTTTACACTAGATAGTATATTTATAAAGTAATTTTAATTATTTCATACTATTCTAAGCCAGATAATAAATTAAAGCATTTGTAACCAAAAATCATTGAAATTATATCTCAGTGTCTGCTTATTTGTTTATTCCTTCAGAGTTGTTTTGGTATTATTCAGTAATCGTTTTGAAAATGTAATTTCTTTATGAAAATACACTCTCATTAGGATCATTTTTTTATACAGACACTTTTTGCTGCTGTACTGAAATTGGAAAACTGCAAATGAAATTGGAAAATATCAATATTTGTTTTAAAATAAAGCATTTAATGAACTAATATTTCCTGGAAAGAAAAGCCAGGAATATTTTTAAATTTTGAAATTAAAACATACAATTAAAATTAAATTACAAATTAAAACATGCAATTAAATCAATTTTCACTACTCATATTTCAGTTGATTTTAAAAAAAGTACTTCAATCTTTAATTGTTCCAAGAAACAACTTAAAAATAATGTGGAATATATTTTTTATGAATCATTAAATCTTGAAAAATTCAATATTAAGATCTTAATTCATTAGTCACTTTTACTTTAACTTGAGAGTTTAAACTCATAACAGAAAACATTTCATTAGACTTAATAAAATTATGTTGTTATTTCTTCTCTCCTAATCAACAGTAGTATCTAGATTAAGTTAATAAATCATTATAAATTTCAGCAGTGATATGGCTCCAGAGCTGAACTACAACATTCTATCTTTTATTGTCTGTTCTGTAAAAATTCATTTAATTAATTGATAAAAAATTTTAGTTAATTTTATAATTTTATAATTCATGTACAAATTAAATTTTAATCTGAACATGAATATTATATGAAAGTTCGTTATCTTTCAATGGTACATTTTTAATTCATTCCATGTCATTTGAATCTGCTACAGTATTATCTGTATGCTTACATTGACGTCGCTATAGTCTGTTTTTTTTTTTTTTTTTTTTTTTTTTTTTTGTTATTGGGTTTAATTTCACCTTGGACAGCTTATTTTATTCAGAAGAATACGAGGATGAATATCGTCATAACTAGTGATTATTCCTTTCCATTTCCGAACATTGTTCCATTTCCAAACATTGTCAATATTGGTGATTGTTCATTTCCATTTCTGAATATTGTATATATATAGGTGATTTTTCCTTTCCATTTCCAAACATTGTCAATATTGGTGATTGTTCATTTCCATTTCTGAATATTGTATATATATAGGTGATTTTTCCTTTCCATTTCCAAGAACTGTCAATATTGGTGATTGTTCATTTCCATTTCCGAATATTGTCATTATTGGTGATTGTTCGTTTCCATTCCGTACACTCCATTGCATAATAAATCAAAAAAATTCGAAAACTATATAAAAATCATATAAAGGAAATTGCTTAAGAAAAAATTAAATTTTATTCATTAATATCAATTTGATTTTTTATTTGTTATTTAAATTAAGCAGATTTTTTGAATAATCTCTATATTTGTTGTTTATTGTTAAATCTTTCTTCCACTTTAAATGGAGATTTATTTTAAGAAAGCTGTGATTTCACTTACTGTATCACTGTGTTATAATAATGTAATCATATTTTATGGAATGAAAGGTTCAATTTTGGATACTGCTGAATAATAGGAAATACATGAGAGATGTCTGCATGTTTGGAACAAGCATAATTATAGGGTGAGTGCTTGGGAACCTTCCAGGCTGTTTGTCCAAGTATCGAAAAACTAACGTATTATTTTTCGGGTAATATTTCTATAAATCAATAAGCTGTGAAAATTTAAAACCGTCACGTGCAACAGGCTAAGACTTCTGAACTGTTAGACTATGTATCTCACATAGTGAAATAAAATTATTTATTTTTTCATTATCTTTATTAATAAAATAGGAAAATATTAAAACCTGTCTCTAAAAATAAATTTGTATCTTATGAAAATACAAAAAAAACTGTTGCAACGACTGCAGTTACTATCTAGAAAAACGGCTATTTTTTTTACACATCTAAAAAAATTGTGTAAAAGAGCAGAAAAAATGGTTTCATTTGAAATTCAATTTTTTTTTGTAGTTTTAAGAGGATGAAAAGAATTTAAGCATCTAGCTATACTAACTGCTTAAGAAACGTAGATTTTTAACATTTTGCAAAAATGTTTCTGACGACTCATAAAAAAATAATTTCTTTCACATTCGATTTTAAAAATGTGTGTTTATATATATATATATATATATATATATATATATATATATATATATATATATATATATATATATATATATATATATATATATATATATATATATATATATATATATATATATAATTTAAAGCAATTTCGCGCGCGCGTGTGCGCACTTAAGGATAATGGAATGAATTCGAAGAAAAACTTACTTCCAAGGAATAGTTCTGTTAATTTAATTTTTGGATATTTATAGACTTCTGCCTGAACAAGGGATCAGAAACATCAAAAGATTGCTTTATTGATTTTTTTTGTTTTATCCAAACTTTATAATGCTTTAGTGTAGAGAACTCCAAAAATTACAACAAGGAATCCAAGCAATTATTAAAAAACAAAATGTTCATAAATTAAAAGAAATAATTTTTTGATGGAATCAATAAAAAAAATTTTGAATTTGTCATTCTTTTTTTTTCCGCTTGTCAGTAATATTTGTGATAAACTAAATTCAGTTGCATGGAATCCCATATGTGGACCAAGGCCTACTGTGCCAATATTTGTTTTCCTAACCTACTGCACTGAGGTGAAAAGCATATGCCCCTGTTAGATGGTCAGCATAACGTAAGACCTCTAATATTTTGTTTCAAAGCATGTTTGGTACTCAATTTATCGACCCACTGAAGGAATGAAAATTTGAGTCCTCTTTATCCAGCTCTAGAATTGAAAATGTGAGCTTCCACTACACCACCAGATTTCGTAAGATTTGTCGTGTTATTATTTAATTTAATTTTAATGTTTTACGTGAAAAATTGCTTTTCTTTATAATTTTTAATTCAATTTCCTTATTATATATACATTAAAATAAGTATTGTGATAATATCAACTAACATGATAAACTATCTTAACCCTTGATCTCTAATCTCATTCCTCACTCTAAGATATATATATATATATATATATATATATATATATATATATATATATATATATATATATATATATATATATATATATATATATATATATATATATATATATATATATATATATATATATATATATATATATATATATATATATATATATATATATATATAATATATACATAATGTGTGCTTCAATTAACAAATAAATTTTAAATTGCTGCAGGTGGAAAAATAGCAAAAAGAGCGATTACTTGTAAAATAGCTTTTTTGTGTTGTCATTATAAAAGTTAGTTTTTTATATTAAAAATATTTTCAGTTGATAATGCATTATTTTTAATTTAGGTACTGAAGAAAATATAAAAAAATTCATCCAAGTATCTACTTTTCATGAGATTCTACTTGTGGATTTTTCAAAGAAATATTAAAATTTAAAGAAAAAATAAATTATGAAACTAATACATATATAAAGAATATCGAACAGTACATAATAGCATGTAAATTACATAAGTAAACTTTATTAATGTCTTCAAAGTTGTTTTTATTATTTATACATGAGAGATGATGATTTGATAATTTTAGGCAACATTAGAATGAACATTAATTATTCAAAATTTAAATAATGAAATGAAGTATTTTAAACTATTACTCCCATCCTGTTTTGTATCATTAATAATTTAATTAAAATTATGTTTTTGAATGAAATTAAGTAGGCGGTAAATATCAAGTTCCATTTGCTATTTTACATAATAAGGAAAAGCAAATATTTACGTTAAAAAAATCGTTATATATATATCATTTAACACAAGTTATCTCAATAAATTTAATCATTAAGTTTAAGAAAATTAATTATTAATATGTTTATACTCTAAATTATTCAAAATTAGTCATTCAATAGATTTTTTTAAAATTTTACTAAATATTTTATCATTTTCAAATAAAATATGCATATTAAAGTATTGCCACAAAGGAATGAAAATATTTTTTTTAATTTAAACTGATTAAAATACGTCAGAACAGGGAAAATTAATTTTAAAAATGGACTCTGGAATAATAAATTGACATTTTACCAGAAATTAATAAATTTGTTAAAATATCAAATGAGGCTTAAAATTCTGAATAAACAAATTGTTATTTGTTTAGATCAAAACTCAGGATATTTAAATATTTTGTTGTATAATATTAAATATTTTTAATTTATATTACTCCAAATCATGCGAACATACAAATTCACCAACTTTTGTTTATTAATTCTATAAGGAAACATAAAATAACATGTTACTATTCCTATTTGTAAATCTGTTATATTGCTTATAAAGCTTATTGATTCTTTCACCGGAAAGCAGTAATCTTTGATATCTTTGAAGATTGTCATGTTGATAAAGTTTTGATCAATAATAGCTAAGAACCTGATGTAGTTTTTTGAAAACAATGGTTTTGTTTATTTGAAGATGACATTCAAACTCCTTTGTCTTTAACTATTGCAGCAAAATATAAGGCATTTTTTAGAATGAATCAAAGCATTGCTTTTTGATATTAGCAACTCTATATCTGATAAGACATTTGTAAATCAATAGAAAGTTTTGAATGTAGTTATTGCTAGAACAGCTTCGCTTATTATTAAAAAATGCAACTAATGAATATTCCAGTACGAAAACTGTTCAATATAAAAAGTGGATAAAAAAACGTATACATAAATAAATTTTTGTATTGTATAAATCTTAAAATCAAATAGGGGGTCTGTACTTTGGGTACCTCTCAGTTTTCACCAATTTGGCATCATATTGTTAGCAATGTTGATATATTTATGTTTGCTTTGTTGTGTTTTCAGTGCTAACTTTTTCTTTAAGGATGTATGAAAACAAACTTGGCGAAAAAAAATCGTGGATTTTCGTCAAGGGTCACCCTAAAGTAAACAACCTTCCCAAACAAATATTCCGACCTCTGACTCTCAAAAAGTGTTGGCCGGACATGAAAAATATATGCACACCTGTATATGGGTCAAGGGTCACCCTAAAGTACTCGTCTCGTCAAGGGTCACCCTAAAGTAAACAACCTTCCCAAACAAATATTCCGACCTCTGACTCTCAAAAAGTGTTGGCCGGACATGAAAAATATATGCACACCTGTATATGAATAGTTTTATTTTTCCTTCAACTAAATAAAATTGAGTACAAATGATTTTGAAATTAATTCCCCTTTTATTGCTATATTTTTTAATTTTGAAAAGTGTGTTCCAGTTTATAAATTTTTATACCAATAATTGATTATAAAATGACAATGATAAATTTTGACTATTCTTATCAGGTTTATCAAATGTACACAAAATGATTTATTTCGGGAACTATTGAAAATCTCTGCATTAAATTTAAAATTACAAGATCTTTTCCTATTAATACTTTTGATATTATAGTTAATTTTGAATGTATAATGTTTGACTGCATGTGATGTAATTAATTATATTATTTTTAAACAAATTACCAGTTTTACTTCTTACGTTTCATAAAATAATTGTCTATTAACAATCACCAATTTTATTTGGATTTAAAATATAATACAAAAAATAAACACAAATAGTTATCATTAAAATTTATGCATATTAAAAAGCGCTATAAAGTTAAAATCATGTTTTAAAAAATTAAAAATAAGTTTAATTTTTTTTTTAATAATTCTTAACCAAAAATAAATATCTAGTATGAATACACGAATGCAAATGCGAGTGCCCATTTTTTTGTTTTTACTCTTCATAATTTAAGTTATGGTTTCTAAAAGCGACAATCAACATTCCTTAAATTTAAAATCTAATGTATACAATATAATCATAATTGTTATAGCCTTATTTGTAAACTTCCTAAAAACGATTAAAATTATGGAGTAAATATAGAAATTAAATACTTTCATTCATTTGTGAATTGTTGCTAAAACTCATTATTTGGAAGAAAAATAAATGATTATTTCTCACATCCTCCTTACATGGTGTAAAGTATATTTCTCTGACATCAGCAACTAATTTAATTTCGAATAGGGAACTCCAACAATTTTCTGGTGCATTCCAATAAATCCAAGCCGTGTCTTGAAAACTCAGTCAAATAGACAAAGGTGAGAGAGTCAAATTCCATGGAACGAAAATAATTTTGAGAATGTTTGTGGTAAGAATATTATCAAGGATATAAACTCTTAGATACCCCCATCCAAATCAATAACGGCTGAGACTGGCAGAGGTTAATACTCAACGCCCCTTTGCATTGTTCGTGTAATAGGAAGTTTTACGAAATATACTTTTTTTGAAACAGCATCATAAATCTTTTTCAGAAAGCATTTTTGATGCATTGGAGATCATTTTTATGCATTATACGAAAAGATGCGCAACGCTTTTGTGTTTACAAAACTGAACTTCATATTTATGCACAGATATATATATATATATATATATATATATATATATATATATATATATATATATATATATATATATATATATATATATATATATATATATATATATATATATATATATATATATATATATATATATATATATATATATATACACATTACTGGCCATTAAAATTGCTACACCAGGAAGAAATCAGATAACAAAATGATATTTATTGAGCAAATATATTATACTAGAAATAACAAGTGATTAAATTTTCAAAAAATTTGGCTGGATAGATCCTGAGAAATCAGTACCCAGAACAACCACCTCTGGCAGTAATAACAGCAGATATACGCCTGGGCATTGAGTCAAACAGAGATTGGATTGCATGTACAGGTACAGATGCCCATGCAGCTTCAACACGATGCTACAGTTCATCAACCGTAGTGATTGGCGTTCGGTGACGAGCCAGTCGCTCGGCAACCATTGACCAGACGTTTTCTATTGGTGAAAGATCTGGAGAACGTGCTGGCCAGGGAGCCAGCCGAACATGTTCCGTATCAAGGAAAGTCAGTACAATACCGGCAACATGCGGTCGGGCATTATCCTGCTGAAACGTAGGGTTTCGCAGGGCTTGAATAAAGGGTAGAGCAATGGGTCGTAACACACCAGAAATGTAACATGCACTGTTCAAAGCACCGTAAATGCGAACAAGAGATGGCCGAGACGTGTATCCAATGGCACCCCATACCATCACGCCAGGTGATGGGCCAGTATGATGATGATGAATGCACGCTAACAGTGAGCGTTCACCACGATGCCACCAAACACGGATGCGACCATCATGATGCTGTACACAGAACCTGGATTCATCTGAAAAGATGACGTCTCGCCATTCGTGTGCCCAGGTTCGTCGTTGATCACACCATTGAAGGCGCTCTTGTCTATGACGCAGCGTCAAGGGAAGCCGCAGCCATGGTCTCCGAGCTGAGAGTCCATGCTGCTGCAAATGTCGTCGAACTGTTTGTGCATGCACATGAACTTGTTGGCTTCCAAACGACCCCGTTTCTTGACTCACGGCTCGTGACGTGGTTGCACGATCCATTACGGCCATGCGGATAATATGCCTGTCTTCTCGGCTGCTAGTGATAGGTGGCCGTTGAGATCCCGCATGGCGTTCCGCATTATCGTCCTGAACCCATTGATTCCATATTCTGCTAACAGTCATTGGATCTCGACCGACGCGACCAGCAATACTACGATAAGATAAACCGCAATCCCGATACGATACAATTCGACCTTTATCAAAGTCAGAAACGTGCTGGTACCCATTTCTCCTTCTTACACGAAACATCACAACAACTTTTCACCAGGCAACAACGTTCAAATGCAATTTGTGTATGAAGAACCCGCTGAACAATTTCCTCATTTAAACACAATGTAAGTGTCGCTACTGACGCCTGCTTTGTCTGAATCCGCTGAAAAGCTAATCATTTGCATATCACAGCACATTCTTTCTTTCGTATAAAGTTCACGTCTGTAGCATGTCGCCTTCTTGGTGTAGCAATTTTAATGGCAAGTAATGTATATATATATATATATATATATATATATATATATATATATATATATATATATATATATATATATATATATATCCTATTTTTCAAATGTGTCTTAATCATTTTTTCAAAACACTTTTATAGTTTTGCATTTCTATCATTTGTCACAAAAATTAGAAAATGCATAAGAAAGGCTAATCGCTTTAATGGTCTGAAGTCCTTAATGCTGAAATCCGATCAAAGTTAATTAAATGAAATACAAAACTGACACTCCATAAATCCATTATAAGACCAATTGCTACCTATAGATATTAGGCTTGGACACACTTTCCAAATCCCAAACAAATCAGCTAAGTATTTTCGAAAGAAATGTAATCAGGAAAAATTTTCGTGGAACTTAACATCGATGGTCTAGAGAGACATACATACTCCAATTAACTTTGTAATTTATATAAGAAAACTGACATTGTAAAATTTGTAAATATCGAACAAATAAAATTTACTGAATATATATGTTGACTGCAGCACTCCGCTTTGACTTATAGAATACTCAATAATAAAATTATAGTAACTGGAGTACTTAACAGGCCCAAAGTAAAATAGATAGACTACATTACCGGTGAATATTCAAATATTGAAAATAAAGAATAGGCTAACCATTGCTAAGAAAAGAGTAGAATGTAAACGAGTTCTTGAAAAGACCTTGGAGCATACTAAGTGTCGTGCCAATATAACAAGAAGTATTTCGCTCATTCTATTCTCCGATTTTCAATTTAAAAAAATTATGTAAACCTAAGAGTGACGTTGTGCACATTTATACGTCACAAAATTTAACACTGCTCTGAACTGTCGAGGAAAACTCATAACCTGTTCTAATTGTATTGGGGAATAAGGGTATGAAAGAAAACTCATAAATATGCTGATCCAACATGTCAACAGGGACTTGTTCAAAATGTTAGATCCTCAGTGATGGTACGTGGCAGCTGGTATAATAGGAGACCTTTGATATGTCTAAAGGAAAATCTAACAAGTTATAATACGTAAGAGTCCTGTCTGATCATCTCTACTCATTTATATCTATTATGAGTGGAGATGGTCTTTAAAATCACTATTCTGATTTTTAGTACTTTATTGATCACCGAAAAAAACTAGCTAAACTTTGATGATTGGCTAAATCCCAAATAAGAGATAATGGCCATATTTGTGGTAGTTAGTAACCTGCCGTTCTGAAAAATTTCTTTCCTCTTGTACTTTTGTGGATTTGTGGTTAGCTTTCCAGGATTATTCTGACAATAAAACAAGATTATTCTGACAACTATCTTAATAGTTAATTAAAATTGACTTACGAATGTGCAGCTTATAAAATTCTTAAATACTGTTTCAATGCGTTAAGTGTTTCATTTTGATTATGCAAGTTTATGGATCTGACTAGCACTTCTTGAACAATGTCAAATGTGTGTTTTACTGTATATACTACAGAGCTCTAGTGGCTCAGTAGCTTCACATCGTTTCCCGTTAAGATCAGAAAAGTGAAGTATCATTTGTCACTGACAGTGATTGGAAAGGTGACCACGTACGCTTCCTAACTGGTTTGTCAAAGCTCCATGGATTAGGGACGTGTCCACGTTAATATGTGACGTCCTATGTTTTTATGAGGGTGTGGCGTGGATATGGAGAGGAGGGTCACAACTCACGTGTGATCTCGTCACATAACCATGATTCAAAATTACGAGGCACTTTGCGATGGGCGAGTATTCCAACCCCGTTAACTTAAAATTGCAGTTCGGGTCTCGCCTACACCGCTATGTATGCATGTATATATTACGCCTGTATTTTCCTCACAAAATTATCATTGAAATAAGCTCTTGCAAGTTTAAATGATTTCTTTCTTTGCTTTATTACAAATTAGACATTTTTAATGACCGTTTAAATTGCATACTATGATGAAAAACAAATAAAATGATATTTATTATACTGAAATAGTATGGCTTGATTATATTTGCAAGCAGAACGTAGGAACTACATGAATGAGTACTTGATAAAAACAGTTACCACTTTTGGGAAATAAAATATCATGCAGGTCAAGATAACAATCGAATACCATATGAATTTTGAAGATTAGATTTCGATGATCAACATGTTTTCTTGCATTATCTTTTTCAAGCAAGGTATATCATTACCCTCAAAGGTAGAAAACAACCACTGACCTTTAATATGTCACAAATGTACCGATTACCGTTCAAATTACCATTGATCTGAACTAGAATGTAAAGATCGTATACTCAAATCCTGCCCACATCATCACTCAAGATCCAGAATTCCTACAACTATACCGAATGCAACTCAACGATTCTTCTCGAAAGCTCCACATACATTTACAGCCATCAGAAAACTTCAAGCTGAACTGGGACTACTCATGTACTCACTACTCATTGTACTACTCATGTGACCAATTCTGTCTTTAGGTCCACTATCTGTCTCTATGTCACATTGTCAATGGAAGCCAAAGTAATGAACACTGTCCTGTCAGTCTGCAATGCTCTAAATGTTAACAAATTGCATACACGGATATTGGAGTGATGCAAGGGAATCCCATTTGCTGACTAATCGTTTGTGATGTGATTGTACTGTTTCGAAAGGCGGATCACATATCTATTCTCTTGGATACTAATTACAGGAAGGCCTTGAAATCATGCTGCCCTTCAATACAATTTTCAGCAAAGCATTTCCATTTTCTCATGAAAAAATTCCAACCCAAAAAAGCGATTTCCTAGTGAAAATCTGTCTTGTAACGTGTTATTTTATGCAGTATCTCAAGTGTCGTTTTCGGCGCAGTTAAATGCTGGAATCGAAAGTCCTGTGGTCAGTCGTTGTGCAGTTACCATGGGTGCAATGGTCTGGAGAATTTTACTCCCACTTCAAATCAATTCCAAAATTAAAAGAGTAGATCCTCTGGTGCTGCCATCTATCGGAGGATTTGAAGAGCAAAAGTCGTACTTTCACCTTAATTATGCTTTGTTTTAACGAAATACGCTGTCGTTTTTCCCTCCTAATGAGCTAAAATGCCTAATATTTGCATATTCAGACCTCTTTTTCTCTTTCATGTGAGTTTGACATTCAAAGCTCATTTTTTCCAGGCGTTGTAAATTTTTTTGGTCTAAAGTATTGTTAAAAAAAGACCTTCTGGAATGCAATATATGGTAAATGTAATGAAAAGTTTCACAATAAAGCTTTCTCATAACCACAGTATTTCGTGCAAGCGCTTATAGACTTTATATATATATATATAGATATATATATATTTATATATATATATATATATATATATATATATATATATATATATATATATACATATATATATATATGTATATATATATATATATATATATATATACATATATATATATATATATATATATATATATATATATATATATATATATATATATATATATATATATATATATATATTTCCTTAAAATTTGGTAAATTACATTTTGTGCAATAAAATTTAAAAATGCTTGTTAATATTTTATCCATTCGAAACACAATTCCTTTATACTTCACATAATAATGTATATTTTCTAAATTATTGAAAATGCCATTTGATAGCATTTAAATTAAAAAATTCATGGAACAATAACAATTTGAATTAAACAAACGATTTAATGAGAGTTAAAACAGTTTGATTCATCTCAATTTCTTACATTAAATGTTATTTTACAAATAGCAGATTTTGTTAAAATAAAATTTTACCCGTAAGTGATAATTCATGGTGATATAAATCTCGTGAAATAATTGTCACTTTTTCTATTCATACACTTTTTCTTTATACGTGTATTAAATAAGCATAATTTAACTCACACAAAAAATTAGCAATCCAAAATACCTCATTTTGATTCATCCCTATTTCGGTGTTTGTGATGGAAATATCTATCACTGCCTTCTCTAACAGTTAATTAAACTTGTCAAAATTATAAAAGACAAATAATTTAGTTCTCAGAAGTTATATTAAATGATATTTTGTATGTGATTTAGCCATTAATCATCATACTAGAATAAATAATTAAATTTCCTTCTTGGTGATAAGTTTATGATGCAACAATGTCAAGTTATTTTGTATCATTTCTTGTATTTCATATCTGATGAGGTACAATCTCCCAGCAGCATTTCATTTAAAGTAAATATATTCATTCAATAGATTTCTGTTAAAGTGCTGAAATAGACTGCAAGAAATTATTTTATCTCAATCTATTAAAACCAAGAAATGAGAAATGAAATGATATTCGGTAAGAATTAAAACATGAAAGATAATTCAACAAGAAAAGTGTGTCATCAATGCTGCAACTTACTCAAACCATTGTAAAATTGATACCTACCATTTTTTGATATTATCTGTATTGTAAAATTAGAAAACCATTAAAGTGGTGTAGAAAAATTGTCAACAGGAATAAATTTATATTCACTATGATTTGGAAAGTATAGCGCTCTTTACCAAAACATTAGTATTTATGTTTATATTTTTCTACTATAAATTAGCTTCTCTTCTTATATTCATATTTCTTCTTATGTACTGCAAAAAAATTCTTAATGTGGTTATCGAAAAAAACTATTAATAGGAATAAATTTATAGCCACAATAATTAGGAAAATACAGTCTTTTAATTAAACATTAGTTGCTTTTGTGTGTGTGTGTGTGTGTGTGTGTGTGTGTGTGTGTGTGTGTGTGTGTGTGTGTGTGTGTGTGTGTGTGTGTGTGTGTGTGTGTGTGTGTGTGTGTGTGTGTGTGTGTGTGTGTGTGTGTGTGCGCGCGCGCGCGCGCGTGAGCTTTACATTAGCTTATTTTCTTATATATACATCGAATAATTTTCTCATTAATCAACTACTGTTAGAAAATATTTCTTTGATAAACAGAATTTTTAAGAATAAAATTTCTCTTTAACAAACAAAATTCGAAATCTGGATAAATTATCTGTCATGGATAAGATGTTTTAATATTCTATAAATATAAAATAATATGCCATAAATATAAAATAATCCGTTTTGCTTTTTAAATAAATGCTCTTTACTTTGATAAATCAGTTCTTAATAACTTATGTTTTTTAATTATATTTATTGGTATGAATTATATTTATATGTTCATATTAACATGAACAATAAAAAAATTTTCAATGAGTTAATTTGGGGTTTGTGGCCCATGAGATGCATTTCGAACATTTTTTTAAGGAATTTGCAAATTTCATATAACAGCATGCAATTAAAACATTAAATGAACTAAATATTTTTAAAAAGTCAAATTCTACTTTGAAATAATGGTTTATATAAGCATATATTTTTTATTATTTTTTTTTACAAAAATAACAGCATTGAATTTTTTATGGAGCAAATCTTTATTGACAATCTAAAGATGAATTGACACCATACACCAACTTAGGCCCTTACAAACAGTACATAAACTAGCTATTCATCACTATAGCAATTCTTGAATTTTAAATAACTTTTCCCTTTTTTGAGTACAAATACTAATAAAATTTTTCTATAATTATTGATTAAAAAACGTATCATTTGATCTGAAAAATGAATTTTAATTATGTTTTTCCTTGCATGAGAATGGTTAAAAGAAATTCTATACAGACAACGCATGTTATTACACTTCAATTCCTATTTTCTGTACTTTTAGAAGAAATGACATTCCGATCATACTTTAAAACTCATTTAAGAGATTCTTACTTAAAATATATAAATTAAATTTAATTAAATAAATAGTTTTTAGTTAAAATTAAAAAAAACTCTTAAATAAATAGGGTTTTTTTTTTTTTTTTTTACATGATAATAAATTCTGGATGTTAGGAAGTTTATTCGAATAAAATGTTTTTCACAAAATCTCATTTTAAGAAATAAATCTATATATTTAAATAAAATATTTAATTAAATTTGAATTCACTTGTTTAAATATTCATTACTGATGTTAATTAGAAATTGGAATAAAAATTCCTTGACATTTTTTTCAGAACATACTGTATTTGAAGAAAAGCGTGGTTGAAATTTTTTAATGAAATGTGAAAAGAGATGGTTGAAAATACTAATAAAATAAAAAAAAGCTTTCTGATATAACTAGAAGAAACTTGATTTGATTAGATACAAAGTATTAATTACAGAAATAGTTTAGAAAATACTGATTTAAATCCTTTTTGTCGAAAAAACTTATTTCAATGCATTTGGGAATATTTTTCTTTTTAATTCATGTTGGTATGCTGTGCATTTCAAAAATTCTATCTATTTTGTATTTCATTTATTAGTATTTTCTAGAATGAGATCTGGCATAATGTATATGAAATAATATTATTCATAGCACATATATAATGTAAAATTTATGACGCTTTTGAGGAACTTATCAACTATTCACACAATGCATTAACTAAAAAATGTGTCAAAGAAATATATATATAACTAAAAATAGTTTCAGAGTATAATTTTATTCGAGATATTTATAATATCTTATCATTTTATACATTAAAGTACGGTTAGATGTAAGATATTTCGTGTTTATTAAATCGCATTTATTCACCTGAATAAATGCTTAAGCCAACCATGAATTTTTGTGTGAAATAAAAATACCGATAATGCGCAAAAAACTTTTATTTGACAAAATGGCAACAATAAAGCTTACATTGTAAAAAAATTACATTTTAATAACTTATATAATTAAAAGCAAATGAGATATAACAAAATAAAAGCCATTTACATGAGGAAATATGATTATTATACACCATTTGTATTTATTTTTTGTGCTCATTCACAAAGTTAGGCGTGTGTTCTAAATTATTTTCCATTTTCGTAACCATTATTTTATTTTATTTTATTCACCACAGGGTGTATTGAAATTTTGTTATTTAATAAATGAATTTTCAATTGCATTATGTGTCTTTGTTTCAGTCCACACTCTGTATACTTTTTTGTGATTCTCAAAAAACGCTATTTAGAGTATTTTGTTCTTCTTTTATATTCAATACATTCTTGCGATCTTATATCCGCTTTATGATATAAACTCATACTCTTATTTATATGAAAAATGAATTTATGTATAGTTTTATAAAATTCTACACTATTTTGAAGATAAATGAAATCAAAAAAAAAGAATAATTTGTTGTTTTAAACTGTTTTAAACGCTAATGTGTAACAGTAATTTAGAGTAATTTTCCTTACTTTCGTAGATTATGATTACTAAATACATGCATACATAACTTATTTGTGAGAAAAAATCTACATTAAATAATTATTATTGGAATTCTCAAAATATATTTATTGATGTATAGAGTGTCAAAGCAAATTAAAACTCAAGTGGCAAAGAGAATCACGTGATTTCTAGATCTGTGTTTTTTAATGGTATTGAAATATTCTTTGTGTTTTCTATTACGAAAGATAATCTATATAAACTTTATATAATTTGAGACATTACTTTTTGTTCTTATTTATATTTTCATTTATTATATTACCACAAATGCACGAAAAAAAATTAAAAGTAAAATAAATGGGCTTTTTCATTCTTAAATTTACAAGGAAATTTTAAAATCTGAAGATTAAAAAGCACATAGGTATTGCAAATATTGTCAAAAATGAATATATCATTTATTTCATTGACGTATTTCAAAACAAAGAAATGTTAAAAATAGCAAGAGATAGCTTAATATTATGCAGTCTAAAAGATATGCTCTCATGAATAAAATATAAAAATGTGCTGTGTGTGTGTGTGTGTAAAAGTTGAAACAGGAGCTCCAAATAAATACATTCTTGATAAGGTTATAAATTCTCATTCGTGAAAATAAAGAGGCAAAAATATCGACACATCTGAACATAAAGAAAGAAAATATTAAAAATGAATATAAGTAATGAAATACATTATTATTAATATGTCATGAATAATTGGTTCGAAGTTGTAATTTAGTCTCTTTTTTAGATATCGAATGAATTATTTTTTTATTATTATCATTTCCAGAAGAACCTTTCAAAATTCTTAAAAAAAACGACATTTTGTAATGTCCTATTTTCTGTACACCATCATTTCTCCCTTTTTTGTCAATTTCTTCACATAAATATCACCTAATTTATGTGAAGAAAATTTTATCTTTAATAACACTTAAGGAAAAGTGGTCATAGATATTCCTATAAAAGATAAAGAAAACGTGATTTTCAGTAAGAAAATTTATAATCACTGTAAAGTTTTAAAAGTTATAAACTTCTAATAAATTAAAATTAAACTTTTGACAATAGCATAGTTTCTGAGAATAATTTTCACATTGAATTTGTTTTAATATTTCTAACAAATCCCATAAAAAAAATGAAAGAATTTATTTTTCTCTAAATAAAGAGCCATCTGAGAAACTTTTGATGTAAGCACATTACTAGTGGAAAGTATTAATTGTACTTGAAAAAATTAATTATTTTGTAATCATAGACACAGTTTTTCATTGACCACTTCCAGGAAGGTTGGCTTTTAATAAATTTTAATGGATAATTGAAATGGAGCGATAACATTATCTACTATGGTTTTCAATGATTTCAAAACAGCAATGAATTAAGAAGAATGAGTTCAATGTCTACAATTGTCATCTGCAATAAAAGTCAATACCGTAATACTTAAAGCAAAGTAGTTGCAATTTTTGCATTTAGATTAGTTATAGAATTTCACAGAATTTCCAGCTCTCTTTTGGGTGAATCGTTTTTAGCTCTAATCCCACATAATGTGTCTGTGTCATACTAAAAGTATTATTCAATGTGAATCATCTACCTAATGCATTCGTTGAATACGCTTTCAAAGTTTTCATGAGATGATTAAAATTTTCTGCGGACTCCAAAATTTTTGAGTCTGTGCCAACTGTTTCACTGAACAAACATGCCAGAACACATCCTTGGTTGCCTGGGATTACCCAAACAAGATTTATACAATGATTATTTGATGGTGCTAAATTTTTTGCGGGTGTTTAATGTTATGTATCTGGTCTAGCACTATTGGCCAAAAGAGACATGCAACAACAACAACATGTACCTATCAAATGATACAAAGGAAACTTAATATTGGATCCACAACCATGCATAAAATTATTCATGAAAAATTGTAAATGAAAAAACTTTATTTCCATTTATTTTTCCGTAATTTAACTGAGCACCCACAGGAAGAGAATGTCAAAATCAGAAAAGAAGCTTTAAATTACTCAAAGATGGTGGTAGCCTCATTATTTCTATAATCATTATAAGCTTATATACTATTTTTTACTGTTTCAGATTATCAGTATATATCATGAGTCTTTGAAGATGATTCCATGCCATGGAAAATGTAACATACAAAAAAAAAAAAAAAAAATAGCATATCATGTGAAAGGAAACACACCATGGAAAAGTATGTTTCCTTTCACATGGTATGTTCTTTTAAATTTGCATGCATGTTGTTTATTTGTATAGTGTAAACACGCGCAAGTAAAAAGAAAACATCCATGGAAAGTGTATTTCCTTTTCTTCAGAAGTACATTACTGGTTTAATCAAACTGAAAGTACAAAAGACAATCATATATAACTGGTACATTGCTAAATGTGTCCTCCAGAATTTTTTAACACGTGCAAGTATAATGTTTCACCGAATCCACCTGCGCATTCAGCAATATTTTTAACTGTATTCCTTAAAAAATATATATTAAAATGATTAAAACATCATAATCTTATAATCTAGCTAAATGTGTCGTTTGGCTAAAACTTCCATGGATATTTCTTTCATTCCATAGATGCTATTGATAGGGTTATAAATGCATTTTTTCATTTATTCCAGTGAATGAACTGATTGAGTAATTTAATCTTAGGAAAAATCTTCTACAAGAGTATACTGATGCAGAAGGAGACTATTTTAAACATTTTTGAAATGCTTTAAATATAATATAAACTTAAATTTATCTCAAATATTTTAAAATTATAGTCCCATATGTAATGGGCAATAGCTTTTGTGTGTGTGTGTGTGTGTGTGTGTGTGTGTGTGTGTGTGTGTGTGTGTGTGTGTGTGTGTGTGTGTGTGTGTGTGTGTGTGTGTGTGTGTGTGTGTGTGTGTGTGTGTGTGTGTGTGTGTGTGTGTGTGTGTGTGTGTGTGTGTTTATTTTGTAATGCGAGACTTCTTTTTTAGATTATAATGAAATAAAAGTTGATTTTACTACACCTCAATATTTTTGTATTGCATAATAATACAATAAAATGAGAAAAATAATTATAAATATGTTATTTTATAAGATATATTATACTAAATTTATGAAATAAAATGCTTAGGGATGTTGAATTCAAATTTTGTATATAATATTAAAAAAACTGTTATACCTTTTTTCAATATATTTCTCATTACTGATTTTGCCCTTTTATCAATTCACTTGAAGTGAATAATGCTCAACAGAATAAAATACCGTAAATAATAAATTTATTCATGATAAAACAGCATTCTAGTATATATAGCAAATACCGTTCAAAATTGTACTGTTCATATGTGAATCAAGAAGAGAAATAGAATTTGTTTAGACCAACGAAAAAAAAACAACCATTTAAGAATTTTTTTCAATTTTCTTCAATAAATCTAAAAGTCTTAATTATAATTTAGCTAATTACGCACTCAAACTTTTCAACTGAATCAATTTTAAATGTGTTTTTAAATTTCAATTAAACTAATCTAATTAAAATACTGTTTTCATGAATTTTTTAAATATTTTATATAGTGTTGAACAGCAAATGTTCCACATGTAATCCATTTAGAAAATATAATATATTAGTAAATGCTTTTTTTATTATTATTATTATTATTTCTTTGTTAATATGACCCACAACAGAAAACGAGCTGAATCCCAAAAACTCAATTAAACCATGAAGTTGCAAAAAAATGTTTCTTTCTCACTCCTTGTAAACAGGAATATAAATTCTTTCCTTTGTAATTAGTACCATATTTTTTACTGTTATTTCTTAATTTCATTATTTTGAATGATTGGTATTCATATAATTTAATAATTATTCAGAAAAGTATTTTTCACTTTCATCTCTGGCAACAATTAATATCTCACTAATGAAATTATGTCAGCATTTATTATTGACATTGAGCTTCACAAATAGAAAATTTCATTTATGTAATATATCGTATAATTTTAAAAAGTATTTTTCGTCATAAAAATCCTTTTGATTTCTAAAAGCAAGTTTACTGATTTTTTCTCTTAAAAATTGAATACGTATTATAATACATTTGTAGAATCAAACTAAAGTTTTTAGCTTAAATTGTACAAATAAATGTTTTTTAATGTATTGGTCTCATTTCATTTGATTTAAAGTATCATCTAAGATATAGCTGTGCATCTAAGATATATCACCTAATAGTAAGATTATTACGATTTATAGTATGTAACTCCATCTATTGCCTTAACTAGTTTGATAAATATAATATAAAAGCATAAAAAAGGTCATAACCAATTTGATGTATATAAGGATTCTCAATAAAAAATATCAAAGTTTTTATATATAATGGCATTATTAAATTTACATAACTTACCAAAATGGTTTCTCTAAACAAACAGAATACATTTTTAAGCAAAATTGAAGATTATTAGATACCATACGTACATAGATCAATAAAGAATTGTAAGTTAATAATTTTAATTTTTTATGTAGGATGAGATTTGAATTTAAAATAGTTTACTTCACATAATAGCAGATAAAAACCTATTTTTCAATAATCTCATCTGGTTGAAATAATAAAAGCGTAAGAAAGTAGAAAGGTGAATTTTAGCAATCCAATATGTTGTCATGTGATTACAATGACGATATTGACATGTGACGATACATGTCAATATCGTCATTTATTTCTGTAAGTCACATAAACAACTAATTTGGTGTTGGAAGCATTTTTCTCTTACTTCCTTTCCATAGCTTTGAGAAACAGTTACTAATTTAACTGCACTGCGCAAATATCGTTGTTTAAAAGGCTTGCGAAAACAGCCCATGTCGGAAAATGGCTTTAAACCAGTCTTCAAAATTAAAAGATCCAAAGAGAATTGGAGACTTGGATATGTTTCCACGAAGTAGGCGAGAATATTTACGAATAAAATTATATAATAAATAGTAACTGGTATTGCTAAAAAGTCTTCTAGTTCTCTCCATTCTTTATCAATACTCGATTGATATCATGTGAATTTATGATTTCTTGATCGATGGTATAAAAAAATGTGGATCAAATTTAATCAGCAATTATTCAACAACGTACAATTGTTAGTGACATTGGCATTTAATGACGTATGGTCTTGCAAAATTCTATGGTCAGATGAAGTGAAATTTTTTCCTTAGATGGAGTTATGAAGAATCAAATTTGCAGCAAATTTGGTACTTTATCTCCTAATATTCTAATGAGAAAAGCACTGTATTCTGATTATGTGACTACATGGTATTAGATTTACTGCTATTTCTTCCTTTAACACTTTTTTTTCTTTGAAATACTCACTTCTGAATTTTCTTTTATCCTTTGAGAATAAGACTGAGTTTTCATGTATTGTTTCCAAGAACGGATTCAAAATGAGGACTGAATAAACTAGGAATTAATTTCTATAAAAAAAGAAAATAAAAATAATTTTTTTAATTCAGATATTTTAACAGAAGTTTATGCATTTATTTTTATACTTAAATATTGCATGTCAATATTTGTTTCCGTTACAGGTATGAGAAAAAATATCAAATAAGAAAACAAGGAAAAATATTATTATTACATGCATTTAGTAAAATTAAATGATTTGCTTAATATTTTGCTGTAAAAAACATTAAAAACATTTATAGTAGTTTTAATAAATTTTCTGGCGAATATTAAATAGTAATTCATGTGTCAAAAATATACTTTATTAATGAAATTCATTAAACAGTAAAAATACTTTTGTTCATTTTATGATTGTGTTTAATAATCTTCTGGATTGATACAATTAAAATTAAATTTCTTAGGGAACAATAAGACGTTTTAAATGATTTGGTTTCACATCTTGGAAAATTCCACTGTCTCCTCCTTGGTACTGTGGCTCTGATCCTGGGGGATCTTTGGGTTTCAATGGTGATCAGACTGACTTGTCCCGACTCAGATCCGGCCATCTTTGGACTCTACGGTTCTCCCAGGGCAAACAAGTCTTTCCCACCTGCACTTCGTGCAATACAAACGAAGCCAGTCCCGAACACCAATTGAACTGCATTGGCTTTTCAAAGCGCGAACTTTTATGCAGCCTTTGAGATGTCCTCGATTCTTTGAAGGCGAAGGATGTCATGGACCTGGTCTGATTCAGACCAGGGGATAAGAAAGAAGAAAAGACGTACTACATAAAATTATTAATAATTTATGCACTTTTGTACATTTACCCTGTTAAATTTATTCTTTAAAAAGGGATTGTTTTATTTAATGATTTGGTTTATAATGTTTTATGATAATATATTATTACTTACTAGTTTTTCTTTTAAATGATTACATACATCGTAGAAGTCTAAAAAATGTTAACCTTGATTTTGAGTAGATGTCATTTTAATGAATAATTGAAATTCGTGCTTTACCATATACATAGGTAATTGAAATTCATAAATAATTTTTTACAGTATATAATAGAAATTTATGGAGCGGAAGATAATTTTACAATCGCAATTATAGCGCCAGTGTAAAAATCATTTGTTATATTTATTGTATAAATATAAATTAATTCTAAATACAAAATTATTTATTTATAATGTGACTTAGATTCCTAAGATTCTTTAGGAAATTAATGTTTCTTTATTATTTTTTATAATTTAAATTTTGCTGTTCCTACAAATGAGAGAAAGAAGGAGAAAAATATTTTAAGCATGAAACAATTTTTAGTTTAAAATCCAGTGTATTTCGAAAAGTAATTAATTAATTTTAATATATGTATGAATAATTATCAAAAATTATGAATAATTAATTTTTAATATTTGTATTTTAATTATTTAATTAATTAATTTTTAGTATAAGATTGAGTAAGAATTGAGTGTAATTTGTCTGTTCACAAAAAAAGCAAACAGAAAACCATTCAGAATTCAGCAATCATATCTTATTCAATAAAGTGCCTTTTTAAGCAAAGACAAATGCGTAAAATTTTTATAAGTTTAAAAATTAAAAGCATTTTAGTTAATTAAGTTTAAAAAAGTGTTAATATTTGACAAAGATTATTAGGTATTAAGCTTTTTACTTAAGATCTGCATTTTAAATATTTTGCCAGAATTATTCTTATTCAAGCATGTTAAAATATTCTTTATCAGTGTGCGCTAAACTAAATTCTTATGGTAATTAAATTTTTATGAATAAAATAAAATTAAAAAATGTTTAACTCATTTTTAAAGAAAGAAACATTGATTTAAGCATTTTATAACATGTTTAACTAATTCGTTTCTAGATGTTATTCTTTCATTAAAAATAAATTAAAATGAAATAACATTTTCTATTTAATAAAAATTAACTTTTATACTTGAATTATGTAACATTATTTAAAAAATATACTTGCAAAAAATGTTTTTTTTTTGTCACAGATAATTTTGATATCCCTGCATAGTATTTAATACGTGCGTTTATAATTAATAACACTTGTGAAGAAAATAACACAAATATCAATATTTGCTCCAATTTCCCATAAAAATAAAATTTCTAGAACTTTTTAACAAATTTCAGCATATTTCTTATATGTTTTACTAAATATTGCTCTAAAACATTTCTTTGTGCATGTTAAACAATTTTTAATTAATGATAAAAACTAGATTATTTTTTACCTACTGCTATATAGTTTACTGATTGATCGTATTCCTTAAATATTCCACATAATTCCCGTTTTCCCGAAATTCCAGGAAAAATCCCCATGCTTCATGAAACTCCCGGGAACTTCACATCATCTGTCATAGAAAGATGTAATGTATTTTATCCTGCTTGTAATACCTTTGTTCTATTTCGTATCTTTATTCTGCTAATAATATCCTATAATAAGTCATTAAGTTTCTTATAAGCACATGGTTAAAAATTATCTTAGAAATAAGACGAATCATTTTATCCATTAAATTATTCGTGAATTCCAAGTTATTTTGTGTCAAAAACTATAAAAACTTGACATCAACGTTCATTGACTTCCATGTTTAATGACAGTTGATACTATACCTCTCGTGACTTTCGTCTTTGATATTCACCTTAGTAAATTCGTATAACATTACAACAGGTTACAGTGAATTATTTTGAAATAATGTATTTTACGTTTAATTAAATTATAGTTGGCCCACCCAGAGCAAAGCGTGGTTTAACAATAACACACTCAATATTTTATTATGAACGTAAAACAATAAAATTTATAAAGTCATTTTCTAGAATTTTGTCAAAAATTACTAGGACCCTACTCACATCTTGCTAAATATAATACTGCTATAAAAGCCATAATGTTTAACACAAATACAACTAGTATGATATAACACAATAGCGTGATCATGGGAAGAATCTAATGGTTTGAGTTGCTTGCTGACCGCATGCCTTCCATTAATGCAATTAGGTAATCAATAAGATTTTGGAAGTATCATTACACTCTCAGAGAGTGTAATGAGACACTTAAAAAAATCTTATTTTCTCAACGAACGTTTTCCAAATGTGTCCCAAACATGATCGATCAGGTCAGAAAACAAGCTAACCGCTCGATATGCTTTATTGCTTTAGTTTCAATGATGATTATTACAAGATGAAGTGTACACTGTTTTGTCTTACCCGAAAGGTGTCACCAATTATCATCACAGGATAATAAAAAATATCTAAATTTATTTTATGATTATATTTGGATTGTTGAATTAATATTTCAAATGTAAAAAGAATGTAGAATTATTTCGAATGTCTTTTTCTCTCCTCACCAAAATACAAGATAAACTAGAAAGTTCTTGCCATTTTTAATAACCCCAAAAAGACATGATTTGCAGAAACTTATATCGTGTTTTTAATCCTCGTAGTTATTACTATCGGCAGCTAGCACCTTCTGCCAAAGTCTCTCCAGTTGTGCAATCACCTTGCCGTAAAACTCGGGGCGTTTGGACGCAAAGAACTCCGTGTGTGCTTTATTGGTGAGAGATTTTCCATGAAGATGATTATCCAGGTAGTATAGGAGGTGGTATCTGAATGTGTAAATCAAGTGTGTGAGTGGGAAGAATGGCACAAAATCTTTCAACCAAGTATCTGTATGGTATCCCTAACCAACTACGTGACATGCGGCTTCGCATTATCTACCAAGAACAGTACACCCTTGTGATTAACTAGTGCTGGCTCCTTTTGTTGCAATGCCTGTTGTACACGTTCCAATTGCTGTGAATACAGGTCTGAAATGACCATTTAGTCCGTTGATAGCAGATCATAGTCAACCACTTGTTAACTTCTACACCAGATTCAAAATATAATCTTGATTGTGTGCATTGACAGTATCATTGGGTTTATTTATTTTATTTTAAAAAGTTATTAAAATAGTTGCCAAATATACCGCTTTTTTTGCTCAGTATTGAGAATTCTTCTAATATACAATTTGATCAAAAATAAATTTTTCACTTTAATTAAATTTTATGAACAAAAGTAGATCCCACATTTATGCAGTCTTCAATTTCTCGTTGATCGAAATACCATCATCATTAATTCATATTTTTAAGAGCTATGCGTTTCCTTAGTATGAAAATATATGTATTGCACATTTTATAATTTTAATTTAATTCAAATGAACATGTTTAATTTAATCCAAATGAAGGTGTTAATGTAGTTTGAGAAGTACTCCCATGAGGTATTTTTAAAAATCTATTATCCATCAGGAAACTTGTATTTGTGCTTTTGATAATGAAATAGATCACTAATAAAGAAAATGACATTTGAAAATAAAGTAATACCTAAAATAATCTCTTCAAAGTCACTTAAATATCAATGTAGTGTTGCCTATTCTCTTTGATGTGTTGAGCATTATAAATTCTAATTAATAAGCCAGACTGTCAAGAGATTGTTGTTTGTGCGTTTCGTACCATTTTTGTATGAAACAATCACAAATGATCAGAAATTTGGCTAGAAGATTTATGGGCTTATACAATGATAATCCGTTTTTACACGCTGTATTTGATATTCGTCACATTTTCGCAAAACAAATATTGTCTGACAAGTATCGTACTCTCTTATTGTAACAGTATATGACTAATTCTCATCGATGAAATTTCTTTTACATCGCTTCCGCGTTTTAAAACTATTAATTCTATTAATAAAAAAATAAAAATTAAAAATTAAAAAAAAAGCTTGAACGATTTTTTTTAAATTTTAAACGAATTTTGAAAGATTTTTTAAGGACCACTGTAAAAAATCTTTTGATGATCGATAAGAATGTTGATAGAAAGTACATTGAAGTCGGAGACGAATATTTTAAAAGCTATAAAATATTTTTTTAATAATACATTAATACCTTTTGCTTTATGCCACCCTTGCGACTGCTTTCTGATCACAACACTATGCTTTAATAAAATTTTTGAAAAATTTCTAGGAACAAAAACACTTTATTAAAAAAAATAAGATAAACTCACGTATGTATTATATTTTGCTCTTCAACGTCTCTTAGACAATTTTTTCGAGCACAAATTTTAGTTGATATAGAGATAAAGAGCTTTACTCGTTTATTTTCATCTCTTTTCTGACATAATAAAGGAATTCAATTAAATAAATTCTTTTATAAGATTTTTCACCATGTTCCTCATTGACCTTAAAATACATTAAAGAAACAATTCTTTGATATTTTTTGGTAAAATGTTCTCAACTTTTTCCATTTAACATCTAGAGGTTTTTTCGGCAAACGATTTTGCTATCTAAAATAATAGTTATGCAGAAAAATATATCAATTAAAAAAATTAATTTGTTGCCATTATTTTTTCAGTAAAATTTAAAACCGGAAAAGGTAAATAAGTAAAGAAGCAATGATAAGTAGAATAATGATAAGATGAAAAATGATAAGTAGTTAGCATAAATTAGTAGTAACTAATTTAAAACTTTATTCGAAATAGTCAGTGCTTTTAAAAACAGAATGAGTAAATAAGAATAAACAGATAAAAAACAGCATAAAAACTAATGGATGCTTAAAATCTGAAAATTTAGATTTGCGTATCTAAATTTATTTTTATTCTAAATATATTTAATGGTTTAAATAAATATGTCCATGAAATGTATAATCGGAAAAAATATATGAGTGCTTAAGTAATGTGAAAACTACATCATTATTTTGCATAAAAATATCGCTACGCGTTAAACTTTAATCGGTTCTTAACACGAGCTAAAAATACTGAATTTGTCCTTCTATACATTCCGGATTTAAATATTAGAAATAAGAAAGAGAAAATATTTTTTCTCCCGTGATTGATTTCACGGAGTTTAAAAGATTAAAACCCATTGATTTTAACAACTTTATGAAATCAAGTAATTAAAAATAAAGAGAAGATTTTTCCCTTTTTAACAGATTAAAAATGTTAAATACAATGAATGAATTAAATCAATAAATACTGCTTACTAATATGTGGAATCGGAAGTATTTTTTAAATTTAAAATTAGAATTTAGTAGACTACTTTATAAATCCGATCATACTCTTTATAATGAAGGAATTTAACATTTTTCTGTAAGCATGCATTGCTTAATCTCAGATCAGATAATTTTAAAATTACCTTAAAAATATTCTTAGATAAATTAATTTATCCTAAAGCTGTATTTTTAAGAAAAATAATTTGTCGATTCTAGCAAATGATATTATTACCAAATCTTCCAAAGATTCTTTGATAATCAACTCTTATTTTTGTTAGGTAGTAAAACTAATTCATGAATTTGATAGTTATATTATTGTTAGTATACGTCTTTATGGTCAAAATATTTAAACTATATATATTTATGATAAAATATGATGACAATTGAAAACTAAATATGTATATTTGTGATAGAAACCTTTATGGGTATAAGGTAAGGCAATGTTGTAATCACAATTTGACTAGAATATAAGTTGTTGTTTATTTTTTTATTTTATTTTTTTTTAAGTTTTTATTTGTATTTGTAAATTGTGTTTTTAACTTCTTTTTTAAAAAAAACCGTTATAGAAAAGTTTAAATAATTATTTTAACTATACCTTTTATTTTTTTAAATTATATTCAGAACATTTCCCATTAATCACATTTTGTTTTGAAAATTCTATAAAAAAAATTATATAAGTTTAAATCTTTCAAAATATAAGTGCTTCAAAAGATAAATTTGATTGATTATAAACCAGTGTAGGCGTCTAAAACTGTCTCGCTCAAACATAAAGCATGTATTATAAGCATGTAAATAAATTTTGATTGTTTCTAGTTTTAAATTCAATGAGTTATTTTTATAATTGAATCGGTGGATGAAAAACTTTCATTCTTAAAGAAAATAAAATATATTTCGAAAATTTAAATTTGATAAGCATGTAAATAAATTTTGATTGTTTCTAGTCTTAAATTCAAAGAGTTATTTTTATGATTGAATTGATGGATAAGAAACTTTCATTTTTAAAACAAACAAAAATATATTGAAAAAAAATTTATTTGCATCAATCATAAAAAACACTATATTTAGCAATAATTTGTAAAGAAGCAGCTATACGGGTAATTTAAACATTAATGTACACACCAATCAATAAAATATTTTTCTCCTCCATATGTAAAACTGCTAATGCTCGTTAATGTGGCTGGTATACTTATATAATATTTATATATAAGTATTGTACAGTTAAAATAGTTTAAAATAAAATAATTCTACTTTAATTTTAGTAAGTACTATAAGTATATATCAAATATAAACTTTTAATATTAGTTTTTTTCTCATAATAATTCATATTTTATATTTAAGCATTTAAATAATAATTTAGTTTTATTTATGCGAACAAGTAAATAATGCCTTATGTAAATATAAACTTGTAATCTGAAGAAATTACGTTTATAATAAAGCATGGTATCAAGCAAAATAATAAATAATTGTTCTATTAAAATTTATTCATTAAAATTAATTTTCCTTCTCACAGATATTTGAAGTTAATTCTTTTGTGATGTTATTTTAAAATTTCGTTATCAAAGATATTTTCTCTCTGTTTACCAAATGTATTTTTACTACAATTAAACGTTTAACAAGGAAGGGATGAAATATTTTGTGTAAAAGGAAAAGTATTGAAATAAATATGACATTTGTATACTTATAAAAAAAAGTTTTTTAATGAATAGCTTGAAATATTTTAGTAATAGAATCTCTTGGTTAATTTTTTCTGAATAATTCCATCAGAAACAATTATATAAATTTTCAGATTATTTAAAGGAAAAATTTTATAATCGCGCGCGCGTTTAAAAATCTAATATATCTAATTTAAAGTAGTAGTAATATTTTATAATCTATAAAAATCTAGTAAGTTACCGATTTACATCACATTATTTACGGCTGTATATTCGTAAATCAACATGCACATACAATTCAAATACACTCATGCCCATAAATTAAGGATAATTCTGAATCACACAGAAATTGAACTCTAAAATAAAAATTTCACATGTAGAATTATCACACACATCTTGAAGAATAAATAATATGCAAATTACAAGAAACCACCAGATATCGCCGAGAGTACGTCACAATGATGAGAGTGTAAGAGAGGGGTATTTAAGGAATGGTTGCAAAGAAGTAAAATTGTTCAGAAGCACTTTGAAAGCCTTTCAGTGCAATAATCGCATAGTTATGGCACAAAGAAAGCATTTAGATGATGTTTTACGTGGTAGAATTATCGGCCGTTTGAAATGTGGACGTACCCAACTGGAAATATCCGAGGAACTTGGAATCACCCAGAGTGTCATCTATAGGCTTTGGCAACGGTTCCAAGATGATAGTAATGTGGGTAGACGTTACAGCACAGGCCGCCCCCGAGTTACAACGTTGAAAAAGGGCCGGTATTTGGCAGTTATTGCCAAAAGAAACAGGTGGAGCACAGCCTAAGACCTGTCCCGTCAGCTCTCTTCTGCTACTGGTGCGACAGTTTCGAAGCAGACCGTGTACAGACGCTTAGGATCACATTGGTCTATATGCTCGTAGGCCTGTCAGGTGTGTTCCATTTACCGCAATTCAATGTCGCCTACGGTTAGCATGCTTTATAGAGCATTCATTGTGGACACCACAACAGTGGTCTTATTTGATGTTTTCCGACGAGTCCAGGCTTAGATTTCAGTCTGATTCTCACCGGACATTCATATGAAGAGGGCCGGGTACCAGTTACCATAAAGATAACACCATTAAACGACACTGTTACGATGATGAAAGATTGCTCGTTTTGGGGAGAATTATTCTGGGTACCAAAACCTGCCTTCGGAATGTAACCATGACAGTCCACATTTATCGGGATGTTATTCTGGAAGAACAAGTACGTTTGTTCGGCCATGGGCGCCGAATTTCTGTTTATGGATGACAACGCCCGTCCACTCCGAGAAAACATTGTAGATGAATGCCTTCAATCGGAGGATATCATTCGTATGGAATGGCCAGCATACCATTCGGACTTGAATCCAATAGAACATGTGTGGGACATGCTTGGTCAACGAATTGCAGCCCGTCAACCCCTTCCCACATGTCTACCGGAACTTCGGAGAGCATTGCTTGATGAGTGATGTAATATTCCCCAAGATCAGATCGATAATTTGGTACGCAGCATGCCTAGGCGTATTGCATCATCTGGGGGACATACTATGCATATTAACCATCATACCAACCATGTTATATTGGTTTTTGTAAATAGGTTCTTTTTTTGAAATTCGCACCAAGAAGTAAAAAGCACAATTTATATTAATGATGTCAATTATATAGTATCTTTTTCGCTCTTTACCTTTTGTTTTATAAACAGACTTTACAAATAAGTCAAATTTATTTTGTTTCTGTCTTTTTCTTTCCCTGAACTTGCATTATCCTTATTTATGGACACGAGTTTATATATAAAACTAAAATTTATAGAGGATTTTAAATAAAAAAAAAAAAAAAAAAAAAAAAAAAAAAAAACGTATCCAATGTTTAGCACTTTTCTTCATACTCCCAATTAAAACAATTTGCTGCGCAAGAAGAAAGCAATTAAAAAGGTTCATAGCTGAATAAATTGGAGTTTATTTCCTGAATTTTAAATCGACAACTTGTAAAGCAACATTATAATTTCATAATTTTCTTATATTTTTTGTCATGGTACATTCTTCACAAAAGAAAGACATCCAATAGAAATGCAAAAATCACTGTTTAGTGATCCATTATCAAGTAACTAATTGACAAGACAATTTGTCCTTTACTAATGAAAAATGTAGTGTCTTCAATATTTTCATATAAAATTTCATGTTTCACCAATAGGGAACAAGGACGCATTTTTACACTGATTAATATAAAAGATGCGAATGATTCCTTAGAAATTAGACGTTTGATTTAATTAGAAACTTCATAATTTTTTCTTCTACTGAAGAAAATTGGAAATGCTTTTACAGAGAATATAAAGGAAATGTAGTTAATTGTGTAGTCCCTAACTATATCTCATAACGTAATTATGACAATAACTGTTTCCTGAGTGCTGCATCATTGATTACACAGCAGAATTGAGCATGCCAATAATTAACTAATTACTCTTTCAATGAAGAACCAACCACATACCCTCTTTAATTGTTGTGGAAGAGAAATGCTTTTGAGCGGGAAGAATTTCTTAAAACTTTAAGAATTCAGGAATAATGAAGAGTTTACCAAAGCAATTTTCAACTTGCTTGCTCTTATAATTAGTTACTCGTTACACACAAGTAGTTTTCAGGGGGGAAAAACTTCTCTAGAGAAAATAAAAAAAAAATTATATTCGCTCAAGTAAAACTTATGATTTAATTTACTATAATACTTTTATCCCGATTTTAAAGTAGTATGATGTAAATATTAAAGATATATAGATTTATGAAAAGTAATGCAAATCAAACACGCTTTTTTAACGGATTTAATTTTTTTCTGCAGATTAGACCAGCGCACGGCATATCAAACTCATCGAATTCGAATTTCACATCTTATTAAATTATAAACACAACGAACAATTTCAAAAGTTTGTATTACAATCATATAGAAAATTTATTTTTCCATCTTCTAAATCCTGATTCTAAATAAGTGGTACATATCATAAACGATAATAACTTAAGTTTTAAATAGCATTTAGCTCATATCATGTGTATGCATAAACATTATACATCGCATTCTTCAAGTTTTCAATTAATTATTATTTCATCATTGTTTTAAATTATTTTTATTAATATCAGGCTGAACAAGAAAATACTATAGTTTTAATTTACAGTCATGTACGTAAGGGATGGATGGATAAGCACCCTCTTTTTTGTATTACTGCACGGGCACGGGGTCCCTTTTCTCTCATTGCTATATATATATATATATATATATACCTTATATATCAATATTCATTTATTAAACTAGTTAGTAACTTTTTTTTTAATTTTTGAAACAAAATACTGAAGATGAAAGTAGTAAACTTCAAATAAATTTGTTTATTCATTTTGTTATGTTTATTCCTTTTTACACATTCATGAATATTACTCACATTTTACTGTTTCAACAATCCCCTTTATTCTATAATTTAAAAGAATCACATGAAAAAAAATGGAAGTTATCCTCACTTTACCTTTATTAACTATTTACCTATAAATAATACAAAATCTCAAAGACGTCCTTTGTCCATTTTTTAGTCACAAGATTTTTCTCTCGAAAAATCAAACCAGCTCTGGCAGCAATAATATAATCAAAAAAAATTCTTTTGTCAAAACTCACTTAGTACTTGTCAATTCTTTACACATCACTTCATATTATTTTTATGTGTCATAACACATCAGGACTTGATATCATTTCAGGAAAGTTCTTAATTTAAAGAAATTAAGTTCGTTAAATTAAGAATAATCCGTGAATTCTGATATTTGTAGAATCAAATATTTACAAACCTCCAGTCACATTTCCCAGCACATTCACATAAATCTTTCTTGATGCAGTGGGAAGTTGTATCTTGTAATAATCCAATGAACCACACATATTTTTCACCTTTGAACTTAAAATAAAATCTACTTTAAGATGACTTTCCATTTTTCTTTTGAAATATGACTACATTTTATTTTATCGTAATGTGATGATATGAAAATATATGGTTTTGTCATAAATTAAATATCGAAATGCTCTGATCTGGTTAATGTTGCTGAATATACTCTCTTTCCTGCTAAATTTTAAATGCCAATCATTTTTTCGAAAGTGCAGATAAAGCAAAAATCATCTTATTTACAGACGCGGTGAATTTTGCACGATTTTCAAATCTTTTTTCATCAACATATATATAACACAGAAATAACATTAACTTTCCAGTTTCACTACACTAATACATAATTTCATAAAAAGTGAACTTATTTTAGCTATCTTGACTTTTTCTACTATATTAAATTTTTATTATAGATATATTCGAAAATGCTCTTTAAAAAAAAAAGGCAAATGTGCAATAAAATACAAAAGACATGTGTATGTCTTGATGAATTTTATTATAAAATTAAAACAAAAAGTAGTGTTAACTTACTAGTTTGTTTTTGTAATGCAATTCGTTCATTAAATGATTCGTGAAATTTTTACTACACTCATGTCTATAAACTAAGGATAATTCAGAATCACATAGAAATTGAACTCTAAAATAAAAATTTCACATGTAGAATTATATACGCATCTTGAAGAATAATATGCAAATTACAAGAAACCACCAGATGGTGCCGATAATAGGTCGCAATGACGAGAGTGTAAGAGAGGGGTATGTAAGGAATGGTTGCAAAGAAGTAAAATCATTTACAAGCGCTTTAAAAGCCTTTCAGTGCAATAACCACCTAGTTATGGCGCAAAGCATGCATTGCGAACACCGCAAAGGTGGTCTTGTGTCATGTTTTCGGAAGAGTCCAGGTTTCGCTTTCAGTCTGATTCTCACCAGACTTTCATATGGAGAGGGCCGGGTACCCGTTACCACCAAGAAAACATCATTGATCGACACCGTTACGATGGTGCAGGATTGCTCGTTTTTGGAGGAATTATTCTGGGTTCCAGAACTAACCTGCATGTTCAGAATGTAAAAATGACAAGCTTCATCTATCGGGATGTTATTCTGGAACAACATGTTCGCTTGTGTCGGGGCACCATGGGTGTAGAATTTCTGTTTATAGAAGACAATGTCCGTCCTCACCGAGCAAACTTTGTAGACGAATGTCTTCAATTGGAGGATATCACCCGTATGGACTGGCTAGCATACTGACCGGAATTGAATCCAGATCATGTGTGGGACATGCTTGACTGACGAATTGCAGCCCGTAAAATCACTCCCACTTGTTTACCAGTATTTTGGAGAGCTTTGCTTGGTGAGTGGTGTCATATTCCCCAGGATTAGATCGATAATCTGACACTCAGCATACCAAGGCTCTGTACGGCCTGCATTGCATCGTCTGGAAGGCATACTATATATTAACCATCATACCAACCATGTTATATTGGTTTTTGTAAATAGGTTCTTTTTTAACATTTACTCCAGGGAATAAAAATCGCTATTTTTATTAATAATATCAAACTTTTAGCCTTTCTCGTTCTTTACCTTTTATTTAATAAATAGACTTCACAAATAAGTTACATTTGTCTTGCTTCTGTCTCTTTCTTTGCCTGAACTTGCATTATCCTTAATTTATGGACACAAGTGTAATTTATTATACAGAACACAAATTTTGTTTGTGGTTACTAATAACGCGCAACAAAGTGAGGAAAGCATATGAATGAACATATACATAAATATCATTTCATTTTAATTTGAATAGTTCCCATATCATAAATTGAATCATTATACAATGGTGAAATATTAGTGAATTTAACGTATAAGACCTGGGCCACACATTGGAAACTCAAAAAAGCAGTACTGCACGTCCCGTAGTGTTGCGCAATCATATATGACGGTTTTTAGCAAAATAAATATTAAGCTCATGTTCTACCAATATAGATTTAGATGTTTTTATCAAATAAGCTATTTCACTTTGTTTTTGCCCCGAACATGTTCTAGAAATTTAATACACGCTTGGATATATGGGACATCTATTGTAACTTTAAAAATATCTCACTTTTAATGTCTTTCTGTCATGATTGTTACTAAATAAAAAATATGAAAATTGTTGTAGTGTTGCGCAATCATATATGACGGTTTTTAACAAAATAAATATTAAGCTCATGTTTTACCAATATAGATTATGATGTTTTTATCAAATAAGCTATTTCACTTTGTTTTTGCCCCGAACATGTTCTAGAAATTTAATACACGCTTGGATATATGGGACATCTATTGTAACTTTAAAAATATCTCACTTTTAATGTCTTTCTGTCATGATTGTTACTAAATAAAAAATATGAAAATGGTTGAGTTAAAAAATTTTATTTTGTGTTTGCAATTTTAACTTTTACCACACTTTTATCTGAAAATTATATTTTGAGATGAGGGTTATGAGAAGAAAATTTCCTAAGATATCAAGGATGAAAGAGTATATTATCAAGAATACGCAAGTAACCTTTTAGCTTTGTAAGAGAATCATACTTATATAAGACCTACCAATTTGATTTTTAAAAAAATTTGGCTCGATAAAATATTTAGCAACAAGAGAATGCGGGAATTAAATAAAATATCAGAATCTTTACTCTGCCAAGAATGATATTAGGTTATCACATTTTCTGGTGATATTTATACTTTTATACATAAAATTTATTTACTTATTTTTGCAAAAATACAATTACTATTACAGACTGAAAAGAGCTGAAATTAAAATAATGTAGAACTTTAAAGAACAAATCTTACAGTGTAAACCTAATCCCACATGAATTATTTATTATTTTTCATGTACATTATACATACATAATACAATAGATTAATAACACATATATATGTGTGTAACATGTTTTTTATAATTTTAGTTTTTCCTATAAATAATTTTATTTAAATTTCTTATTAAAATTATTGTGTCATCTTTCATTCATGTTAAATTAAGGAAAAAAGCAGCTACATTTTCATAACATAAAAGTTTTAAGAAAAAATACATTAGTATTGTATAAAAATTTCTAAATATTTTGTTATCTTCAAATTACCAATCATACGAGAAAAAAAAAAAAAAAAAAAAAAAAAGCTAAAGCAAAAGTAACAAGCTTAAATTTAACTATGGTGAAAGGCCTTAATTTCGGTAGAAGTGATGAAGTATTTATTTATTTATTTATTTATGATAGATACAAACACGTTTATAAATTAGCTGTTAAAGGTGCACACATCTAAACATAATTTTATATATATATATATATATATATATATATATATATATATATATATATATATATATATATATATATATATATATATATATATATATATATATATATAATTAACATTTTTTATACATAAGGATTTGATATCATATATTGTTACAGTTCCAAAAATTGATAAAAATGATAAATATAAGATTGATTAAAGTAGATTTTAGTATAGAATAAAAGATAGTGAAAAATTGAATTCTTTTGAGTAAAATGGAAGTATTGAATAGAAAAAAGTGTATGAATAGTGGGTTGAGAATAATATATATATATATATATATATAATCCTTATATACAAACATACATATACTCTTATGAGTGTTATCTACAGCAAAATGAACATGATTTCATGAATGATATTTGCCCAAATATTAATAATTTAAAAGCGTAAGTTTTTACATGGTTGTAACAATTTCTTTATCTATTGCTTGCATATTTTACATTATAGATTTGTATATTTATATTTTAGAATTATCGTTATTTGATTGCAATGAATATTTTAGTTAATTGCACTTTATTCCAGACTAATTGTATTATGCAATATACATTTTTCAACCCAAAAAAAATTTAACACTTCCTAATCAGAATGTCTTTGTATTAAAAAATAATTCAATTTCTAAATTTATCATTTAGGTAGAACTTACTATTTCAATCAAAAATCAATCAAATTTGCTTCTTAGAATAACATTACTAAAGCATATTGCTCCTGTCTACAATTTCCATTATTATTTTTTTTTTAAATTACGTCCTTATGTTGGCTCTTTTGAGCATAATAAATCTTGCAGTCCAATAAAGAAAAGAAGTATCTCCAGGATTGGAGAGCGTCTTGAAACGTGGAGAGCGGGCTTCCTGGAGGGCAGAATATTTCCAAAGATGCTCGCCATCCATGTTAGCATGTTTCCTACATAAAATGCAGTCGGGTGAATCCACAAGCCCTACATGATATAGATGCTTCTGGAGAAAACCATGCTCAGTAAGTAACCTGAAGTAGGAGACCGCTATAGATCTAGGTAGATCTCTGGGGATACATGAGCTTAGCAGGGTACTCCAAGAGGCATCAACTGCATTCTCTTTGTAATAAATTTTTCGCTAGTGATGCATAACCCGTTTTAGAAGAAGTTTGAAATTTCTCAGGCCAGTAGGAGTATCTGGAGGGTTTAAAAAAGAAGCCTCTTTCGCGAGATTGTCTGCTTTTTCATTACCAGGTAAGCCGCAATAGCTAGGGATCCATTGTAAAGGTAGGGGTATAGTGTAACAGGCCTCCTCGTAGTGCACCATGGGTAACGCTAAATCTGTTACAGCCTTCGTCTTTATCTTTACAGTCTTTTTCTTAATGAAGGCATCTTCAACTTCTAAAATCTGCACTTTTAAGTGCAAGAATATTTCCTTCAATATAAATGTCATCAAATCCTTTGGATAAATACAATTTTAAAGTAAAAAAAAAAAAAAAAAAGCATGAAATACATAGTTTAAGATTACATCACAGGTTTAATTTGTCTAAGCTGTGTATAATTCTACTCTTTGATACATTTCCATAGGAATTTGGAGAACCTGTTCTGTATAACCAGAAATAACTATAAATTATGATAACTGATTAAACTCCATCAACTAGAAAAAAAAGCATTATCGAGAAATATCTTTAACTGTTTAAGATAGCAATCTCATATCAATTATAAAATATATTTTATTTAATCCGAAGGCAATATATATAATTTTAAATTATAACAAATATACAGTTTTTTTTTATTCCCACATTTAATTTCCTGAATTAACTCTATAAGATAGGAAAAAGAAATTACCTTAAATAAATTAAACATGGTTATGAAAATCTATAATTAATATAAAGTTTTTCAATTAATCAACATAAAATTTTTTGATTAGTTAATAGACTTCTCATACTGAATGTCTAATGAAGTGCCTTCTAATCACCACGTTTTTCCTGTATTCTTGAAAAAATTATATTTTGGCGAGTAAGAATCATCATATTTATAAATATGTTCTAGTCATCAATACTGGAAAACCTTACTAATTTTGCGATGTGGGGGATAATCATATTTTTTATAGATTTTACGGTCGTACAGACTTCTCCATATGTTATTTTCTTTTAGTGATGATTCATATTATCACTAAACTAAAATTAACTGTATTTTAAACCGATTTTTTATATATATAACTTCATTATCTTTTTAAATGTTATATTAACTTTAGTAACCTATAGAAATGTTTTCAGACTAATTTTTTAAGCAGTTTTCTAAATTTTAGTTTTTAAAATTTGAATATTTTATTTTTTTCCATACATTTTATGTATTGGAATTAAATAACTTTAATCACAATATAAGGTCAACTATATATTCTTGAGCATAGATAAAAATTACATATTTCCAGGTTTAAAATTCCTTATTTTATTTAAAGTAGTCTCATAGATAAACTAAATTTTTTTAACTATAATAAACATAAAGTAATTTTCTAAAAAACATGTAAGTTTCATCAATTTCTTAATATCAATATTTATTTTATTACTGGAATAAAAAAATTTTAAATTGTACACAATAAATGGGAAACTTTTAAGTCATTATATGACAGTATAACAAAATACAGAAAATATGAATGAATAGCAAATCAATATGTATAAAAAACAAAAACTATTATCAATAATGAAAATTTTCTTTATGCGTACAATTAAATTTTAGATAAAAACAAAAACATTGATAACAATATTGTTATAACATTTTTAAATTTTGAAAAATAAATTGGAATAACTAACATCATGTTATTATTTTTATTTTATGATTTTAATATTGTCACTTAGTTTGATTTTAATTTTGATATATAGTATTTACAGCATCATAAAAATGTTCAAGGTGTTTTGGTGTTTAATATTTAATTAAGAACAGAAAATAAAATAAAATTTAAACTATAATTTGTTTTAAGAAATCATTTTTTATCATAATATAATTTAATATGTGCATATTTACAAAAATATATAACATCAATTATGAAAGAAATACTTTATTTTATACAAAACTTCAAATAAGTCTCACTCCTAACAGAAATTTTCATGTTTTCGTTTTTCTATTTAAATAATGATAAAGATACATGATTCGTTTATTTAACATTTTCCATTTGGTTGGTTGTGACCATTTCCAATGAGTAAATCGTTGTTGTTTCAAAAGCAACATTTGATATTCATTTCCTTGAAAACCACGCAACCAGGGTGGAATATTTGTAAGAATCTTTATAGGATGTATGCTACCATCTCCTAAAATATCTAAAATTTAAAAAGATTAAAAGAGGTCAAAATGGGTTGGTAAATTCATATTAAATTGTCCTATTTTTCATTAGATTAAAATATGCTAGAAATAAATATCAATGAAGATTTTACTGTAAAATAATTACTTAAAACAAAATATAATTAATCAAAAATATTAAAAGACATTTTTTCAAAAAAGTTGATTTTTTTTAAATGAAACAGCATTACAAATTTTTTTGATAATTTTTCTTGATTCAAAAATTTACATTTATATAAAGAGAACAAAAAAAGACAAACTTTTGAATATAAGACAAACATATTCTCTCAAAATAAACACAACTGCAATATATTACAGCAGTTTTAAAATAAAAAACACAAGTAACTAATATAATCTTACCTTATACTTCACAAAAGTATATATGATATAAAATAAATCTAAAGAAAAATTAGAAACACTATCAAGACGTTTAAATATTAAAAAGATAAGAAAAATAAAATATCTATTGTTGAAAGTTCATGATGAAAAATAAAATTTTCATTAATATAATAATTAAATCAAAACTATTTGATATGTTTGTTGTACACATACTGTTCATTATGAATGTTTTATTTTATATTAAATAAATATGTAAACTATATAAATTTAATTAGAAAGTAAAACAACAATAAAAAAGTAAATAAGAAACTTTCAGGTAAAAAAACTTGTGATACTATTCTTGGTAATATACTGGCAAAAATTTGACAGCTATTTATTATTTAAAAATTTTGGAATTAAATTACTCTTCAAATATAAAACTTAATTTTCCCCATTTCAATTTCTTTTTGTTTATTATAAATTCTAGTCCTGAAAGAGTAAAATCTGAATATTTTTAGGAAAAATGAAAATGGTTTTCAGTTTTACAAATTCAATTAAAGAAATATAAATTTTAAACACGTAAGAGTATACAATTTCAATTAAAGAGAATTCTGAGAATTTAAATTCGATTAACAATTTGATAGCAAGAATAAAATAATTAAAACAATAACAGAAACAATTAAAATTTCTTTTCCTTCAGTATTTACAAAATCATATCATCATTTGAACAATTGCTTGTGAAATCAGGTAGATATTTCTAAAATTTTAATTATTTTTATTTAGATAACAAATTACAATTAGAATATTTAATTTCTTAAGTAATATATTCTATGTACTTTTAAAGAATAACTAAATAAAAACAAGGTTTCCTTGAGATTATCCATTTGTTTCAATTTATAAAAACACATGTTTTCTTTTGAAAATTATTGAGGAATATTTAATATATTTTTAATTCTGAAGTAAAAATACGAATGAAATTTACTAAATAAAAATAATTTTATAGCGCAAACAAAAAAATATTTAAAGAAAAAATCAGAAAAATGTTAGCTAATACTATTTGTTTGCCTTGTTTAATATCAATAATTAAGAAAATGTAAATTTTCATTTGAGAAACTATAGAAAAATAAATATTTTAACTAGTATGAAGTTAAGCCATGACACTGATGTTTTCATTAAATGAACAATTTGATTATAAAGAAATTCAAAACATGATAAAATGTAATCAAATTTAAAAATGAAATATTACTTTGATTAAATAATTCAAATTAAATAGTTGGATAAATATTGATATTATTCTTGCATTTGTTTCATTGAGTTGCATGCACTTTATTAAAATATTAACATAGAATTTCAAGTCATGCATAAAATAAGCTTCTGTTTGCTACTTAATTTTTCAAAATTAAGTTCTTAAGTACTTTATTAGCAAAATGCTGATTACACCTATTATTAAAACATTTTTGAACTTCCAATGAAGTAGAGTTATCATAATTTTTTTAACACACAAAAGCATTAACTTTCTAAATTATAAAAAATATTTAAAATAACAATAGAATTATATTAATCCACACTTTTGATATTATGACTTATGAATGATTTATTTTAGTTGAGAAAATCTATTTTTTATAATATATTACCAAAAATAATACTAACAACTCTTCCAAATTAATCACATTTATACTTCCTGCATTGTTTATAATACTAAAATATCTCAACCTGAGAACACATTTTGACGGCAAAAAATATTTTAAATTTATATGATAAAGCCAATTTTAAATTTTTTATAATCACATAAATGTATGATAATTTCATTAGTTACATATCATGGTTTGCATAAATAATGGAAAAACATAAGGAAAATAAATTAAAATACATCAAGGATTCAACAAATTTCAAGAATTGTTACCAAAAAATGAAAGTTATTTAAAAGTGATATTATACTTTTAAAACAATTAGTTTTAATATCAAAAATAATATTTTTTGATATTTTAAAGAACATTTAAGCAATTATTTTTATTAAAATAATTTTTGTTAATATTCCAAAATTAGTAGTGTAATTAGAATTTCAATCTAAACAGATCATAAATTAATTTTCTGCAAAGTTATAAGAACTAAAGTAACCATCATTTAAAATAGTTAAATAATAATTAATGTATACCTGATAATAAATTTTGTAACACAAATAACTAAATCAGTAACTTTTAATATTTAATAACTTTTGAAATCACTACTACCTGTGGTTACAAAGAATTAACTTTAAATTACATTTAGAATCCGATAACTGAAAAAACTTAGAATCAAATAAAACCTCTATCACACAACGTGAAAGACTAAGATTCAGTAATGGACAGAAGAAACCAGGTTAATAAATCTATGACAATGAGATAAAATGTAATGATATTTAAAAACAAAAATTATTAACTCATTAAAAATTTCAACAACTAGTTTACTAGAAAAAAACAATATTTATGAAAACTTAATTAACAGTATTTAGTTAGTATTTAATTTCCAAAGTCTCGATTAAATTCAAATCTGAACACTGCAATCTGGCACTTATTTTAAATTTCAAATATTTCACTATAATTACTTACCATAAAAGTAGTAAAATACTAATAACTGAAAGCTAATTCTACACAATACTCAATAAATTATACAGATTATTACATAAAACAGTAATTTTAATCAAATAATTCATAAAGTAAAAGTACTCATCTAACCATTATTTGCAGAAGAATTTAAAAAAAGAAATTCCATTTATCATTATGCATACCTTCCACTTCCTACACACTAATACTAAAATTCTAAATTTTTCAATGTTTAAATGTGCTTTCAAAATAAAACATAAAATTGAAATTTGAATGTTTGAAGTTACATCTTTCAAAATGAAACATAAATTTGTTTGACACATTTGCAAAGCAAAACAACTTTAAACACTTAAATTTCAACCATACAGGGGAAATGTATCAACAGTTACCAAAACTCCAAGCAAATTTTGCACATGCTTATACCAAGTTACATCATAAAATTACAAGAATACATTCAAGCATAGGAAACTAGTTTGGCACATTTATCAATGAGCTGGTTCTTAGGATTTACCAAAATCAGAAGCGGGTAAAGAATAATACTGACATATTTCGCTAATGCAGAAGATAGTCACTTAATGTTATTATTAAATCAGATAAAATACTACAAATTAGTTTGTTTTTTTTTACTTTTTTAAGCAATTTAAATAATAAAAAAAAAATAGTTAGGCTTTCAAAATAACTTTTTCTTTTATTTAAAAGTTGCTATTTCTTTTCATTTTTTCTGTGAGTTACCACCAATAATGTCAATGCAGTGCAATTGACAAAATGGAATAAAACCAAGAATTTTAATTTTTTTATTCAAAGAATTAAATAATTTTGATTAAAAAAAACAATACAAAAAAGTTTAAAATGAATTGAATGCATATGTAAACATAGTAATACAAAATCTATCAGACAAAAAGTCTGATGGTTTTTGTATTACAATAGTTACATAGATTTACATACAACAAAAAAATTTTATAAAAAAAAATATTAATATTAAAAAGTGGTATATAACTATATAAATCCTAGACTGTATTTTCTTGAATAATGAATATTATACAACAAGGACAGGCAAAAGCTTTGACTCAAGAACCCTAATAAAAACAACCAGGATAATATGGAAGGCCGCATCTATTTAAAATTATTGCATACATTTATAAATTTTGCATCATTGAATAGATATAAATTGTATAATAAAAAAAAATAAATGAAATGAAATAATATCATGCTTATTTATTTTCTGTGCTTATTTTACGTCATTTGCAGTTGCATGCATTTAATTTTATAAAATTAATTTAATAAAACAAATATACCCTATCAAGCTTTACTAGAATATTTTTGAAATGAAGAGTGAGACGGCTTGATAGAATTCTAATCATTGCCTCCCAGTCCTAATAAAAAATACAAGACAAAACGAAATCTTAGTTGAAGGAAGACTTAATTTTGTATTCAGAATTTGCTATCCTTGTATTTATTGTTCTCTTTACAGCAATGATTTTATTTAATGTAATCTTGAAACTCAAAGAAAAACTTTACATATAAAAAAGAACACAGTCCAGTTTAACCAGAAAAAAATCTGACTTTTTTCCTACTTACTTTAGTATATTAAGCTACACATAAAGCAGTAAAAATAAAGTGTCACTAATGAATATCTGTCAAAAATTTTAACTAGTAGTATAGATTTTTGATAAAAATTGAATTGATGGTAAGAAATTATTATGGTTCTAATATTATAGAATGAACTGATGAAGACTTGATATGCTTGACTTGATAATTATATGCTAAAAACTTGTATTTATGAGTCAATATTAAATCAAAAATGAAAACCAATGCAATTGTTTACAAGAATGTTAGTAGTATCAACAGTAAGAAAAACATTATGTTCTTGAAGTGAATTCTGACTAAAATTATATATATATGAAAAATATAAATATTTTTCCTAAAATCTTGTCTAAAAATTCATAAAAAACCAATGCTTCAACTTTAGATTTTATAAATATAAGGAAGTAATAAACTATAAATTATTGCAGATTGACTCAAAATAGCTCCAAGCAATTTTGTGGCACCAATAATTGTTGATAAAAATGGTTCTTATAAAATAAAAATTTAAAAAAGTGCTTTGCAAAAATCTCTATTACCAATTTAAAATTAAAGGTACAGTTAATATTAAATGAAGGGAAAACTTGATTATAAGATTGCATTTATTATATCATATTTTGATCAGTATGATTAAGCAATGAAGTTCTTCACAAAAATGGTTCAATATAATTTTCTTTATAAATTAAAACACAATAAATTTAGAGTTATTTTATACAGATTCTGCACACAAGGTAAATAAATCACTGTATATATAATTTTTTTATTAAACTTGACTTGTTTTATGATTTAAGTTGCAAAGTATTAGGAAATGTTTATTTATGAATCATATTCTTAAATATAAAAGTATACATTACCAATATAATCATTCTGCCCAAAATATTTTCGTTTCTCTGTCCAAGGTTTGTAAGGCTGATATTCTTTAATTACAGAAAACCCTTTCTGAGCATATTTATGGTCCTCTTTAATTCTTGGTAATAAATCTATTAGTCACAAAATGAAATTAATGTTTAATGACAGTTTGTAATGAATTTAAACTAATCTTTCAAGAAAAAAATATATTTAAAATATGATGTATGGTATATTTTTACATAAAATTTAATTTAAAATTCTTTTTGAAAACTATTATTATTATTGTTATTATTTTTTTTTAAGAAAAAAAATAATAAATAGTACATATAGATATATTAATATAAAGGTAACACATGGTATATTAATATGAGGGTAACACATTTAATTATAACAAGGAATATATTCACAAGTTCTTTTAATCCTTGTGAATGATTGAATGGGACTTTACATTTTCTACCAACAGGCAGAACATAAAAAGATTTAAAATTTTAAACATTTCTCCTAACTTTGGTACAAAAAATACAAAAAACCTGAGTCAATTATAAAAATTCTCCATAAGAAATATTTGAAAATAAAACTAATTCTTAAAATCATTTGATTTATTAAACTATGGTTATTATAAAAGATTTAAAATTCTAAATTTGGTTGAATAAATTAAATTTAAAATTTTCACTTATTTTTTAATAACATAAAAATTTAATGTAATTCATTAACTGAAATACAATGCTTTATAATATTAAGAAAATCAAATAGTTTTAAACATTCCTTATATTTTTTCATAATATTTCATTGCATGAACATGTAATAAACATGATATGTGAACATATAAAAACATAACATTTTTTATTTCAACTTATAAATATCTCTTATAATTTTACATACCCTTTCTTTTTATTTGATTGCTATAATCAACGATCAAAATTTGCTACAAATAAGATCCATCTTTGTATATTTATATGAATTTTTGCATTATATGTGTTATAAACATTTTAACAAATAAAATGGAAACTGCGAAGTTTCAGTAAATATTGTTTTCCTAAATGTCAGCAAGAATATTTTACAACCCTATGGGAAGAGACACACGATAGCAAGAAGCTACTGGGAATTAGCCCTTGTAGCAAGAAAAACTAGACCTGGCTTAAATTTTCCTGAACCCAAAATACCATCCCCACACACAGTATACTTTTTAATGTCATGCAGAATAAAAGGAATAAATATATAGTGTGTGGCATGCTTATAATAGTAAAAAAGTAAGAAAAAATTAGTTGATTTATTAATATTATAATAGTAAAATATTTTTGAAGTAAAATTTATAATATTTCTGACAATTTCAACAATTTGTAAACTATAAAACAGAGTTCATCACAGTAATTATAATTTGACTTATTGTAACAGATTGCTTACACTGCATATATTTGAAAAACAATTTTCTTGATTTTTTTTAAGCTATTTTTTGAATTTTTATCAAGCTAGAGTATTAATCATGATAATACTTAGAAATGTAAACATTTTTTTAATGTTTAAATAAAAGAACTTTCTCACTTTCAAATTGTATATTAGATAAATTTTATTCTAATTACATAACAGATGCATTCAATTAACTTTCAAATAATGCATTTAGAAACAATTTTTTAAGCTATTGTTAAAAATAAAAAGGCCAAACTTTTAAATTGTCTGAAATTTGTGTTTGGCTGTTATTCTATAATCACTTTTTCCTCATGAGGTCTAATTTAAAAAAGACCAGTTTAAGGTGCATTTTCAACATAATAGTGTTACTTTAAACAGAAGCATGTTTAAAGTATGTTGACTGATGGCTGATTGGTTAGCGTTCTGGACAGCTCAGCACTAGGTCATACGTTCAAATCCCAGTTCAGACATGGATCTTACTTTCTCTGTATTTCACTGAATGTGGGATGCATAAAAGTGGCCCACCCTATAAACGGATTTGTGGTGGTATGACATTGGTAATGCTACTTGCCTCTATGATTTGTTCATAGGTGCCTTCTGGATAATGACAAATGATTAGCGATTTCTGGCCTTGTAGTGGTGAAGGATTAGTCACCCAGGGACCGCTGTCATTAAAAAATACATTGGCTAAACTGAGTATTACAGTCTCATCTCGTGGAGCGCAAAATCTCGCCAATGTTCACATTTGCTCACTATCATGCATTCATTCAAATTAGATTTTTGCATTCTTATTGTTATTTGCAAATTTTACAATGTCATATTTTTATTAATAAAAAATATTACATTCAATTTGGTTTTCTTAATTCATAATGTTTTGAAAGAGAAAAAGATAAAATAAATTACTTGTAGTCTTTTTATTCCTTGTAAACTTGAATCAATGGAATTACTTGACAAGTTTACCCAATATCAACATATTGTAATAACTATGTAGACATCAATTTTTTTTAATTCACCATATGCTGCAGTATTTTACCACAATAAACTTTATTAATACTCACATTTTCCCTAATTAGCAATTAATTGGAAAAAAATATATGCGATAATACATCAGCAATGTGGTATCTGATTCATCTATAATTAGATTATAATTCCATTTCGCCTAAGAGTAGAGAACTGTACACAGGGTAATTTTATTTGTTCATAATTGAAGAATTTCTACATTAATGTTCCCACATTGCCACATTGTTTCTACACTAATATAGGTTAGCGAGATAGCTGTGTAGCGCTTGGTGCGGAAATTGGAAATCGCGCCAACCGTGTACAATTCCGTCGTCTTTTACCTTTGATTTATAGTAAAAGTTCTGGAATATTTCAAACTGAGTCTAATACAACTACATGTTTACAAATACGATTTGAACTCCAACACAAAAATGTATATTCGTCTTTCTAACGATATATAATAATTATTATCTTTTAAGCATAATAGTAGTGCAAAAAATTAAAAAAAATTAGTGATTAAGTAAACCTGGTTGTTTAAAAAAGGGATCCTTGTATCCGAATCTTCTGAGGTAATTATCTTTCCATGGTACTTCACGGATATGGCGCACTTGCGAAATATGGCATGATGTTACTAGATTTCGCAAAAGATTAGAGCAATAGTTCATTTTGAATATTTAATGATAAAAATTGTTTATTAACAATTACATTTTGTTACCCTTAATTATTGCTAGGTTATAGCGGTCCGGTATGTTTTACCAATTGAAATTGTTAAGTATAGCCAACCAACAAATAATTCTGAACAAAAATCAATTGAAGTGGTTGACATCTGAGATATTAATTTTTAGCATTACATCAATGGACAGATTTAAAATTTTAGAAAATTTCTAATGTGCATAGGCTTTCAGCACAATGATGAAATTAAAAAAACATGTAAATTTTTTCCTTTTACTAGAAAATATTTGATTTCTGAGTTGAAAATGAATAATTTAGCTATAAACCGAGATAGTTAGATGCTTCCACTTTAAGAAGAAGACACCTGAAAACGGGAAACGAAGCGGTTGTTAAAATATTTTTTATATATTCTATCAGACATTTTCAGACACACGAAAATTAAATCCATGCATAGAAATATCTTTTTCCATGAGTCTATACGTACTATGCAGATCACATATGTCTGGGTGTACTCAATTTTGCGATTACAATTTATTTTCTTTCATTAACTCAGTTATAAACTGTAAACATTAAGTGCAAATAATTTTGTATTCAGAAAGAGGTCAACGCCAATCAGCAAGATACCTCATCTCTGATACTTGGACCAATGGAAGTCTATACTCACGTGCAATCATAATTTCTTTTTATCTTCATTTCAGTATGCAAACAGTTAATATTGATTCATCCAGGATTGTGTACATTTTCATGATGAATCTTAAAACTAATCGTAATTCATGTTTAATTTCAATTTCCCTCAAGAATGTAAGCAGACAATTTCGTTCTAAAGAGTATGAGAACGTAACATGCGAGTATCTAATTCACAGTTGAATATCAAAGCTACTATTTCCTTGTTACTCTACCCACTCCAATTCTCCAACTCTATTTATATTTTCATTGATTACTTCAATGAATCAAAAGTAGGGAGCACGTTCAATAGTATTCATCTAGATATAGATGGGCGTTGTGGCGTATCAAAATAGAGGCGTTTCAAAGCTAATTATTTATTACATTAAAAAAACACACCATATACAAAGACACAACATTACACTCATATTTACAAGTAATCACATAGAAGAAAAAAAAAATTTAATCTGTCTCAACACCGAGACATTCACCTCCTCTCTTTGAAGTTCACTGTCAGACTCCCTGATTTTCCCTTCCAACGTTCTTCAAATCCCCACATGACTTTTTCTCCAGTAGGAAAGCAAGGATTCCTTACAGCGTGCAGTCAACAGGAAAACAATAATCACCTGTTCTTCAATAACGCTCTGTTGAAAAACAAGTAATGAACCCAGGACTTGTTTTTCTGAAGAGTATTGTCCTACCAGTGGACCATGGCGAACTTATTATAAATAGTTCTCGTTTTATGTGATGATACATGAATGAGATTCATTTCTAATAAGAAATAAATATACATTAGTTAACCAAAATCTATTCGCATAGTTAGATGATCACTTAAATATTACGTAAATATATTTTATGCCACTTTTTTCTTACCTTTTCTTTCACTATTATTCAAAACGAAAAAATAATATAGCTAAACTATTATCACGGCAGCATGTGATTTTCAGATCTTCTTTACACTTTTTACTAAGAATATCAATAAAAGGTTAAAATTAAAATCTTCAACAATTAATGATTTATACTATATTGTAATCACGTTTTTCTCAAACGATCGAAATAAAGGGATATTAAGATACAGAAAACATTGAGTCTAGTGATATATAAAACAAAATCTCTATATAATTGCTCATTACATGCACATTTTGTTCTATAAGTAAAACAGTTTTTTAAAATAAATTATCTCTGCTCACAAATGGAAAAAATAACATTATTTATATATTTGTTCATTTCATAAAACTTACAATATATGAAATATTGTCAATATTTGAATTTTAAACAAATTAAAAAGGGATTATATAATTAATTATTTTAATCATTTAAATTTTTTCAGAAGCGTGAATTTTTCTTTGACAATTTATGTAAATTAAGAAATGCTCCAAATAGCCCTGGGACACAACTTTGTGCGATGTGGTTAGCAGTAATATGTTCGCTCGAAAAACATATCGATAACCGTTGTAACATATGTTGATGCTCCTGCAGTAAAATCCAAAACAATTTCGGAAATGTTGAACATCAAAATCCTTTGAGAATTATTATCAGTCATCAATGATTCCGCGCTCTTTTATATCTTTCTTTATCAACATAACATTGGAAATTTGATTTTTTACTGTATAATTGATATTTTTAGACTCATGAAAAATGATCAAACAACTTTTAAATTTGAATCGCTACAGCGATCTTATTTTTGATGCGACAACTACAACGTCCAGCTCAAATTTTCTTGATAACTTACCACTATAATACCAAAAACAATCTAATATTTTTACTGTATATTTCTTTCTTAGAGTGGCAACAAACGAGAGTGACTTAATTGCTAAAAACTAAGCTAAGCAAATTCTTTAATATTTTTCACTGAATTCACCGAGAGTGAACTGTGACATAGATATGTCATATCATTGTGCTGATGAACCAATGAAAGATTATTTTACAGAATAAATCCATAGAAGTGAAACATAAAAATACTCCATCTGGCCCTTTAGGAATAAGACTTGATCTTCCTCAGGACTAACTTTCAATTTCTTTGCTACTGTCATTATATATTGTTGGTCTTAATGAAATGGCAAATAAATATTATATGAACTGTGGCTTTTCACTGATTATCATTCTTTCTTGCATTCTGAATCTGATGTTGGAAAAAGTGAACCGAACCTCATTGTTGTTCTTGATAAAATGCACAATTTTGCTGTTCTACATAATTGACTTATACTGAATACTTCAGACTTTATTTGCCCTTTTCATCACCAACAGATACAGAAATTTCCTCAATCAAAAAAACTGAATTAAAAATATTCTTCGGAGAGTTTCTCATAATAAACTTATTACTTTGGAAAAACACCACCTTAATGTCACCAGTTCAATATTTCGGGCTTCTTCTTATCAAAGCGAAAGTATCTAATTGTACTACAAAAGGAAAATACTTGCCTAATATTTCGATAATATGTATCTATCTTTTGAAGAATATTTTAAAACATTACGGCAGTTATTTTAAATTTACAATTGTAATTTTTTCAATTAAAGTAAGCTATATAGTTATATACTTTCTGTATTTACTAAGACATGAGAACATTTAAGTTAATAATATAAAATTTCATTTATATCTCTGATTGAAATAAGCAAAATGTATAGTTTTGTGGAAATGTAAATTTTGATTACACAAAATTTAAAAATATAAGAATGTTAACAATGAAATTTATAAATCTGCTATGAATCAAATTTTAAATGTGTGATAATTTGTGATGTAAGAAACTAATATATATAAAACAAATTTTTTTAAAAATTATATATCCTATTAAAATTTAATGGATACAATTTTTAAAGATAAATATTATGTATGCAAGAATATTATATTAAGAGGTAATGATTCAAACTAAATTATTTTTCAAGCTTTTGATATGGTTGTTTGAGAAATGTCATTTACTTGGTATAAAGAAACACTACGTTCGAAATACATTTCTGTCGAAAATAGGAATTCATAAAGCTAGTTTCATTTATAAAAAAAGATGTGATAAAATTTTATACATTAAATGTTTATTAAAATAAAAAAGCTATTATAATTTCTATTTATTTATTATAAGATAATAACTTGAATTAAAAGTTTTAAAAAGTGTAAAGAACTTCATTAGACTGGTATTGTCATTAATATTAAAATCGATGCCATTAAGTTAAAAGAATAATAATTATAAACTATGTTAATGTTCAAGACATATTCCTTGATTTAATGCCGTATTCTTGATTCATTTTCGGGAAAATTTCAGCTTCTTACTTTTTTTAAACAACTCTAATATTTGGAACTATAAAATTATTTAAATATAATGATATAATTCTCTCAAAAGACAATGGATGCAAATATTTTTCAATCCCAAACTTCAAGTCACTTTGAGGGATGGAGAGAGTTTATCGATGAAAATTTTTATATGTTTATTTTATTGTCACTGTAACATTTGTTTTCTATATTTTCCAGTAAAGTTAAGTAAAGATTAATAAAAGTATTATGTTCAATATATCAAAGAATTATACAATTATAGATTATGTTTTCAGCTAATAAGGAAACACCGATTTTTATCATGAGTATAAAAATTTTATAATTATAAGAGAAATCTAATGCAATTGTGATAACTGTTTAACAAATACCTTACAAAATTCTGGAAGAACAGTTAAGGAAAAGAAACATTTTGTTTTCTGTTTTTGGATTTATATTAATTTGTACTAATGAATCCTAAGATTAATCTATTGCTTTTAAGGAGAAAAAAAAAAAAAAAAAACAATGCATCACCAAAAGATGGAAAATCATTTCGGAACTCTGTCAAACATTTATATTCAGATCTAAATGATTAAAAGTACTGAAAATTGTAGACTTTTAAGGGCGCAGTATCATTTGTTCTGAACGTATATGAGTGTTAGAGATATAGGTTGAAATTCAGAAATATAAATCATCATAAGGGTTGAAAAGTACATCGTTTTGGAACTTTAAGGTAATTAATTAGTCACTATAAATACTCTTCATTATAAAGAAAGCATGACTGGGATTCCTGTTCCAATTTATCAGCAAAAACGATCAAATACTAAATTTTAGAATCTTTTCAACTTGCTCACGTAATACTGAAATGAGACTCCTTCCATTTCGTGTGTAATAAAGAACCAGAGTGCTGCAGTTATAGTTACAGCATTTATTCTCAACCTGTTGGGCGCGCCCCCTAGGGTGCGTGACAACACTAATAGGGGAGGGGGCGGGAGCACATCCAAGAGAAAATGTTATTTAAATTGATTAAGTGACTGAAAGGAAAGAACACACACACATACAAAATAAAATATATTTTGACATATTTAATAATTAACTTATTAAATTTAAAAAATTTAATAATTATGAGTGACTTCTTTGGGTCTGTCCTTCAGAGCAAAGATTTTCAAAGGAGGGTTTAATATTAGAAATAGACACTCTCAGTTCTTTTTCTATATTTATCTGAGATTTATATTTTGTCTTCAAAGAAGCCACCGCAGAAAAACTAGTTTCACAAAGGTAAGATGTTGAAAATGGTAGTAGAATGCGAAATGCCCTTGTTTTTAGTGCGAAACTCATCATCCACTCCTGCACAAAATTCAAAGAGTGATTTAATACTCAATTATCTTTTGGTTTCTCCGCTTGACGTGAAGTCTATGAAGGCTTCTTCTTCTTCAATTGAGAGTCCTTCGGGAATATTTTGAAATGAATCTCTCACTCACTTGTAACTTCATATCAGTTTGTCGTCGGCAAGAAAGTACCTTTTAAAATTGTTTGCTAGCATTGCTAAATGATTTTCAATAGTTACAAAAACAACTTTTAGATGTTGTCCTTCAGCCTTGTAAGTTTTAATACAATCATTCAAATTCGTATACATTGTTAAGTTTTCTTGCTTTAAATTTCTGCTCCACAATTCCAATTTACTACAAAAAGCATTAACTTTATCACTCGTAACCAATATATGTGTATTTGCTCCTTGCAGTTGAGGATTCAAGATATTTAATTTCTGTAATATGTCGACCATGTAGCTCAATTTCAAATTATCGAAACCATCGTGAAAATTCTCAGTTTCCGGTCTGTTTTCCTCTTCTAGGAAAACGGCGATTTCTTCTCTTAATTCATAAACACGTTGCAAACATTTCCCTCGTGATAATTATCTTGCCTCGTAATAAAATAAAATAGTAACGCTGAATGTATTGCACCCATTTCTTTACAAAGTGCGGCAAAAATTCTTGATTTCAGGGGTTTCATTTTTATGTAATTTACTACGGTTGCAACCGTAGTTAACACAATATTCAAACCAGGACTCATTTCTTTTGAATCCAAAGCTTCTGTGATCATACAAGGTATCCAGACTCACTGTGGCGATTTTTGTTTCTCAAGTACTTGAGCACTTTGGAATCTTCTTGACATAGAACTAGCACCATCGATGCACATTCCGACGCAAATTTTCCATTCTATTTTTGCCTCGTTCATAAAATCATTTAAGATAGCAAATAATGCGAGTGCTGTTGCTTTAAGTTCTATTGGTTTGCAGAAAAGAAATTTTCTCCTACTGACAAATCATCACAAAATCTAACATTGGCAATGAAATGAGCATCTTTATTACTATCTGTCGCCTCATCGAGTTGTATTGAAAACAATTTGCCACGCAATTTCGACAAAAGCTGATACTCTACATCTTTAACTATATTAGCAATTTGATGGTCAGCAGTATCATTTTTGAAAGAGGTATACACTGCAACTATTTTGCAAAATTATCTCTAAACATAATTTCTACAATTTCATTTGCGGCTGGCAAAATAAGCTCTTCACCAATTGTGTGAGGCTTTTTACATCCGGCTATTTTATATGAAACTTTGTAAGAGGCAATTAAAGCTTTTTCATTCAAAAAGTTTTTTTAAACAATAATTTTCGCTTTTCATATGATTTTAATTTTAATTCAAAAAATTCTCTGACTTTGTTTACGACTCACTATGAAGCGTTTCCAAATGTCTTTTAAGTTTATTTAGGTTTTATGCTGTCTGCCGCCAACATTTTTAAGCAATGATACCCAGGGGCCTTTCTTTTTCATTTACTTCAGTACTAGGGAACCCAAAATTTAAGTATTCTTGAGAACATTTTCTTGATTTTATTTTCGGAACCATGTTCACATGTGTACTTGTTGATGCTTGTCTACCGTCTAATACTCGCCTACGCCTGCTTAAAAATTTATCTATGATTCTGCATAAGTCTGCTGCCATGAATACGGTGAATTGCAATTACACGAAAATATATATAACATACACATTCAGAATAGATTCAATAGCGATAGAAGTATCCACTCGAATGAGATTGTCTGGAATTGAAATTAGTGAAATAGAACTTTCTCTTGCCCTCTATGAGAAAACGTTTGTTCATATCTGCGCACGATCCTAACTTAACTTTTATGCTGACCAGACAAATTCCAGATAAATCGAAACCGTGAGAATGCCCGATATGGCGGTATGCAAGAGCAATAAAAAGGCTTAGGATTCTTTTTTTTCCAACGCGGAGGATAGGTGTTTTAAAATGTCAATAAATTTCCGTAATCTTGGTAATTTGTAAGGTTTAAAATTAAGGTTGTAGTACAGGTTTAGTGCCAAAATACTCGAAATGCATTTTTATAGTATACATTTTATTGTATGTGGTGGGGAGAGGGCGATGGAAATTATGATTGAAAATTGGGCCGTGAATACTAAAGGGTTGAGAAACACTGAGTTACAGGATAAAAAGTTCCTAATTGGATGTTAAAATTCATTCGCAACAAAGTTATTTAGATATTTTCTTGTCACATTAAAACGTTGAGTTTCTATTTGTGAAAAAATTATGAGATATAAAAAGTAAATATTTGTACCAGCTTGCATCCCTGTGCTAGCACTGAGTTGAGCTCTACCAGTTAGATAGAAATAGCCGGGTAGAGTCTTCGTGATTTTGAAGCAGGGATCAAGCAGAAAACTACTAATAGTTGGCCTGCTACCCCCAGAAGTATCATTTCATTTGGAGGACATTGGAAACAAGATCAGTTTTAACGTGTTCCAACCATCATTATTGAACACGATATATCTTAGGTTAAGCCGAGATTTGAACTCACTACTTTCCGATAATGAGAACGACTCATTAACCAACGAAGCCACCGCGGCCAGTTCATAAAGATAAAATTTTTTCGTTTTTTTAAAATTAACATCTATCTTTAAGTGAAATCAAAATTAAAGAGTAGCTTTATTCAATGTTATCTTTATATACCTCCTGCAATTTTTGTTAGGTTTGACAAATTAACTTTGACATTTGAGTATATAAAGCTATTTATGTTTAAAATTAGCACCTTTTGAAGCAATTATTATATTTTAAGCATTTTATAATTATTTGAAATATACTAAGTTGTGTGTAAAATATTTTATACAGAGGTTAGTATATACGATAATTTAAAAAAATAAAATCACTAGCATTTATAGAAATTTTGTTGGAATTATTTTGTGGATGAATTTTGTTACAGTAAGGTAATTATAACAACAATAATATTTTTAAATATTATTGTTGTTTTATTTTTTTTAAGCAAAAATTGTTTGAAATTTTTATGTAAGCCTGAGATACAATACATTTTTACTTATTTCATTGATATAAGTTCCTTTAACTAAAAAGTCAGTAATTTAATCTTTAATAATTAAGAACATTAAATTTAATTTTAAGCAGTTTATTCTGTAACAATTTATGTTTTAAAAATTTTTATTTGATTTCCTATCCAAAAATACTCAAAAAATATTACTCTAATAAAATGTTTACTTTATTTCTGCAGCACAATCATTTCGTACATTTATACAGAAAAGAATAAATCTGAGTGATATATTACGAATTAGAATTTTATTTGAGTAAAGAATAACTTGTGTAAATGAATTTATGGATAGAGAATATCGAAATTTATTTCTTGAAATTATTTCAAAAATATTTAATGGATTATTTTAAGCTATTTCTATAACCTTCTATTTATTACTGATTTTAGAAAAATGTAGGTTTGAATTTGTTTACATATGCAAAAGCTATAATTTGAAGTTAATGATAAAGTAAAATTTCTTACAATAGTTAATTTTTTAATATCTACAGAAGAATTAAAAAAATGTAAATTGAAACTTCGAAGCATTGAGGGGAATTAATATCCTCACAGGAAACACTTTATAATTATTAACATTATAACAGATGTTAGAAATTTAACTATTAAGAAGAGAAAAATTATGCGTACATATAAATTAACAACAAATTTTTTTCTTCAGTCAGACACCCGATGTTTCATATATACAGAATAAATTTCAATATTTATAAAGTTGAAAAGTCCTTAAAAATATAATAGTTTAATAAGATCGATCAAAATTTAATCGTACTTAATTTTTAAAAAATATATTATATTTCAGGAAAACTGATTGAAATAATTTCATTCTTTTTAAAGCTTTTATTTGACGCGTTACAACTGGCAACAAGTTCTGTACTTTTCATTTATAAACATGAGAAATCGAAACTCCAAAATTTGTAAATAGAACATTCATTTATGAAATATCTTTAAGAAAAAAGAAATATATTGCTATTTTCAAACATAAATATTTTAGGAAACATAATTTTTAACATATTAACTTTATTTCAAGAGGTATAATATTTCTAGAATTGTATGTAAAGTTAATTAATTTTTTTTAGTTTTATATCTAGTTTATAACAAAAAAGAACTAAATATCTATTTATATTTAAATTAGATTATATATTTTGATTTCACTACACTCGAGGGCACTCTTTGAATTTCGGTCATTTAGTTCTATATAAATATGCGGAAAATATTTTTACATTGTATCTATTTTAAAACTCATAGTTTATGGTTTTTGGCTGTATTTTCTTAGCGTTTCAGTATCTTAATCATTCTTTAAACGAAATGGGGTGTTTGTAAGAGCACTTTCAGTAAATTTTATTTTATAATCTCCTGCTCTTAAATTTTCAGTGAAGAGTAGACATTTCATTCTGTACTATTTTTGTTTTTTATTTACCTTTCCAGTGTTAAATGCTCTTTTTTTTAAAGTTTTCCACAAACATTTTATTTTTTACTATCTGTGTAATTTTAAATAAATTTTTCATTGAAATAATTCTTTAAATTTTTGATAAAATACTTTTTACTAATGTTATTCGGTTCCTTTTCTAATTTTTCATAGCATTTCTTTGAATTTCATTTTAAATATCATGTCGGATATTTTCTTAATTTTCTTATATAATGTAATTGATATCTTAAATTACTTTGTACTTGCTTCAAATTTTAAGATAATTTAAAATAGACTTTGATAGTTATTAATAAATATGCTTAGTAACTTTCATTCCTGTATAGTAGTACTTTCTGACAAATATTAGAGTTGGCAGAAATAATGTAAATTTTACTTTTCAACTAATTAATAATTTCATGGAAATTTTATAAGATTTTTGTTGGTTTTTTCTATTAAAAATAGTAAAAAGTAGCCAGAATTGTTTTTAATTACACTTCTTCATATTAACAATTAAAATTAAAACATATTAAATCATTATTGTTAGACATAGCATGGAATATTTGTTTTGTACATTTAATTTTCAAAAGATATTACAATCCTTCTGTAATTTTCTAATAAATCCTTATGGCTCATTTGCATTGCATTGCAATTTTATACCCACACTGGTTGTGTCGGTTAATGGCTGTATTTAATTTTACATATTAACCAGGACTATTTTTAATATAATCTGCTATAATGTTAATCTGAAATATTTTACTGTTTTATTCATAAAAAGAAAATTTTCATATGAAAATCATTGTAAAAATTTGACAATTTTCAATATAGCAAAAATTATTAAAATTAATATTATGATCAGTAAGCATTTTTAATCAATATTATTGATTAAAAATTTTTTTTTACGGCAAAACAAATATCACATTAGGATTAAACTTTTCTTATTTGTTTCAATAAGTAGTTGTTTTATCATATTTTTGATATGCTACATTATATTTGTCTCTATAGCATCATATATTTCCATAAATTGTGATATGTTGCAGAAATAAAGTTTAAAATAGTATTGCTGATTAGAAAACATAAGTGGCACAGGTGCCGTATAATCCATGATCCCAAATTCTGAGATTACAAATTTTTTGGTGGATTTTCTTATGTATCTAGTAACCTCATTTTTATTATGTCAGACATATGGAGACCTATAAGAATTATGCAGAAAATTCTATTTTGATAACTCTAGTATTTATGTCATCACGCATATCACGATATGTCTTCTTGGCAACATTTCTTCATGGCCAAAAAAATTCAAAATTTAGAATCATGGATTATACGGTACCTGTTCCACAAAGTATTTGATAATATTGTCATCTTGATATTTAATTATAATTTATATTTTACTATTTTCCAATCTGAAAGATACTAAAAATTTCATGCTTATTCTGTACAATAAATTATTTTGTTTGTAAAATTATTTATTATTAATATCTGGATTTTTTGTTTTCTCTATCTTTATTTATAACCAATTTTTCTTTCTTGAAATACTGTTTTGATTAAACAACATTTAATTTTGAAAAATGAGTATTTAGCTTAAATTTTCTGATTTTTTTATTTTAAACAAAATTAATCAGAATATACTTTAATAGTAATTTTTTATAATTGATTATTTTAAATTTATATGAGAAATTTATAATTGTTTTATACTTTTTGCTAATGATATATGACTTATAATTTATCATGCTTTATTATTCATCTTTTTTATATTATATCATCAACAATGCTGTTTTAAAAGTTTTAATTTTATTTCATTCAAGCAAAAATTTTATTTATTTCAAAACTTCTATATATTTATTTTTTGATTTTCTATATCATTCAAAATATTCTCTTATATTTTTTAGTTATTATGGAAAACCAGAATGATGATTCTAAGCCCACTGAATTGAAAATAAATCAAGAACGTTTACTTGTAATAAAAGATGAATATAAGAGACTTTGCTATGAGATGAAGAAAAAGGAACTTACACGTCATACCACTCATACAAAGATGCAGCAACATATACGACAGCAATGGTAATGTAGTGTATTGGTGGATAAATTCTGACACTTTTGTAATGATCAATAAATCAATAATGCTTCATTCTGTTTGTTTTGATAAAATGAGGATCACTTTCAGGTTATAAAATTGCTTGACCAAAGAATAGTTCGTCGTAATGAATGAGAATTGTTTTCACCATTAAAATTTCTAGAATTTTCTGCATTAATTTGGTGAAGTATTATAGAAAATGTGAAAATCCTAAATAAGATTCTTCTTTTATCAGAATATAAAATGGGAACTAAAAATTTCAATGTTAGTTAATGAAAATTACTGAGATTATTAACTTTAGTTTTAAAAGAAAATACTCTAACAAAAGGTTTGTAATAAGTTTGATAAATTATCAATTAAAGAAAGAAAATTCAAGTGATAAATTATCAATAAAACAAAGTAAATCCAAGAAAGAATGTTTTTAATATTTGAGTAAGAAATAACGAGAGCTTTTTTCCTTGCAGTTGCTTTAAAAAATACTTAAAATAGTATATTGATTTATTTTGAATAAATCTAGCATGCTAATTTTTGCTTGTCCATATTTATTGCTTTAGTAAAGTACCTGATTATCATACTGCTTCTTAAATGCTGATCATGTTATTTTCATATGGGACATGATATTTATAAATGTCAACATGATATTTTTATATGGGACATGATATTTATGAATGTCAACATGATATTTTCATATGAAATTTCAAATGATGTTTCTTTATCCATTCTAATCTAACTTATAACATGTTAACTTATAATACATTATATTATAAGCTGTAATGTTTCAATTTTAATATATTGATACAGTCTAGAGTAATTTTTAATTTTAATATAATTGTTATAAATTTGAATATTTTCAAAATTGTACTTTCTGATTAACATTGTAGTTATAGATTATTGATGTTGCAACTCCAGGCACATAACATCTTTAGCTTAAACTAGCTGTAAATCAATTTCTATATCTATGTTTGCAATATTGATACAATCTCCAAGAGACAATGTTATTACAATATATTTACAAACATTATAGGCTCAACTACAAAGTTCAAAACAAATAATATTAATCCTGGAAGTACATTTATATATAATATTTTCTGAAGAATTTGTATCATAATTGTATATGGAAAAGCATAAATATATATTTGTTGGTAAAATCTTATCATTTGTGGCAGGTTCAACATTATTTCCAATTTTTATGTCAAGAGCTGTTAATATTTTTGCATACCTAAATGAAACGTTTTTTCTTAATTTTTGACTTAGAATACCACAATTTTCATCTGAAAATTTTTCATCTAATCTATTTCATCTGAAAATTTCTTATTTTAGGAAGGATTCATGTCTAAATACCACAAAATCTATTTTGTATAGTTTGCAGAAACATGTATCAGAAAATGAAATAAGTAATGATTGTAAAAAGCAATGGTGCTATTCATTATTTATCAATAATATGTTGTTTTTGCACCAGCATTGTTATCTGTATCTAGCCATGAATTGGGCTCTACCAGTTAGATAAAATCAATTGGTTGGAGTCTTCATGTTTTTGAAGCAAGAAGCAAGCAGAAAACCTTTAATACTTGGTCTGTCATCTCCAGATTTATCATTTAATTTGGAGGGCATTGAAACCATGCCCAGTTTTAATGTGCCCCAGTGGCTTTTAATGAACATGAGGGATCTTTGGTTCTTGTTGGATTTAAACTCACTACTTCTGATAAGAACAACACTCTAATCAACCAGGCCACCATGGTCTTGATATGTATATACAATTGTTTAAATATTTCATTCTATTAATTGCTCAAAGAAAACATCTCTTGTTGCCCTATTAAACAGCAATCAGTTATTTTGCAATAAAATTATATTAATAACTGGAATAACTTAAGAATTTACAATAACTTGGTATTTAATTAATCAAAGCAGTGCATTGGTACACACCTTAAAAGGCATCTTATACATTGTTACCACAGGCAAGGTTCAATTACTGAGTAATAAAGCGAAATCAATTACTTGTAGAACATTGCTTTTTGAAGTCATTTAGTTTTTTTAATTAATCAAGCATTTGGACACACCTTAAAAAATATCTAATGGAGCGGAGCATTGTTCAGTAAGTAATGTTGATTATGTTGAAATAAAGCTAAAATGATTATTAATATCACTTTTGTATAACTTGGTATTTAATTAATCAAGCAATGGCACATGATTTAAATTATATTTTATGTAGAGCAATCAGGTCAATTTAAGCAATGACTCTATATCAGTATCTTAAGCAATATAGATTTTTAAAATGTTAGTCCTTTAAATTAATTGAGCAATTGCACACATTATAACATAGTTATATGATAATTACAATCACAGTATTCATAATTTAATGGAAAATTTATTCTTTGAAATATTCCTACTCTCTATGTAATAAGTAAGAGTTAGTGTATTAATTTAAAAATTGAGTTCAAGTTCTTAAAAATAAAAATAATTACTTAATCATGGCTTTTGTAATCAGTCTAACTTTTACATATTTAACAATTTTATTACTTTCCGTGTAATTCAAATTAAAGATAAAACATGCGAATTCAGTTTTCACCATCCATACCTTTCACTTGATAGACAAATATTAAAAATTTCATGATGCAACATAAATTTTTTAAGAGAACTTAAACACAAATTTTCAAAATAAAATAATTTTTCGAAAAAATTTTAACTTTAAACTTCAAGCAAAACTTTGCTATTAAACAAAACTCAAACTTAGGCATTATATAAAATATAGTGAAAGGAAATTTTCATTATTTTTACTAAACTTTAAATAATCTAAACTTGTTTTTAATTTATCACATTTCTATAGATATTTCTTGATTGATAAATAAACTTGAACTTAAATTCCATATATTGTTTATTTTTTATTGTTAATTGTTTCATATTTGATATTGACTAATAAATTGAATTTTAATACTTTAATTAACTAAACATTTTCAGGGAAATAATTTCTGATTTAAAAAAGCAGAAATCTGAGTTGACTTTGGAACTTAGATTACAAGAATCGGATTGTTTCTCCAATAAAGTTAATCAGAATTTAGTACGTTTTAGAAAGTTGCTGGAAGAAGTGATTCGACTTGAAAACTTATTGAAAACACAAGCTGAAGAATTGGAAAGGTACAAACAGGATGTATGTCATTGTATTGCTTAAATTATTATAAAAAATATCAACTTTTTGTAAATTAATTATTATAATTAATTATACTGTATTTGTACAAAGAACACGGAAATATACTACTGAATAAAGTATATTAATTTTCATCATTTATTTTTTAAGCATATTTAGTTAGTCCTATTTACTCTCTGATTATTAAATTACATAGTATGTGTATTTATGTAATATGTAAAACTCTCCGGCACTTGTAACAATTATGGGAATAGTTGCTTGTTTTTTGAAAATTTTTTTATTAAAATTGATCTAAATAGTGAAAAAATTAAGGATTTCAATTTTAGGACTTAAATCAACTTTAAAATGTTTTAAAAAAGATTATTTAACGGGGAAATGGATAAATTGAATAAGTGCATAAAAAGTTAATGATTGTGTGTATCAATATATGGGACACACATATGAGTGTTGTTTTAAATTGACGTAAATATATAAAAATGATTTAAGTTTAACTCATTATTTAAGATTATGCTAGTTAGATCTTCTATTTAAAACATTCTATATTTTCAGCTCACACACACACAGTATTGAATTTAATTTTGAATATCTATACATATGTGCAAAGTAAGTGTGAGAAATTCTGATAAAAGGTCAAATTTTAATAAAAAAACAATCATATTTATTGAACAGCTAACTAAAATTATGCATTCTTTACAGAATTAAAATAGACTTTACACAAAAATTGATTAGCTGTTTTCATCACTATCCATATATTACTGGCTAATTTAAATGTTTTATATTTTTTTTCATTTTTTTTTTTTAAAATAATATTCAAGATTTTCTTTTCTTAACTTTGAATAATAACATATTTTTAAAATTACCTATTTTAATGCATATTATTTCAATTAAAACATGAAATCCCTCACATTAATTGAAGAAACATTCTTGAAATAAAAAAGTATGAAATGGTGTTACTAACTGAAAAATCAGTGCCAATTCTTGTTGATATTACTGGTAAATCAGTGCTTTTTGTAAATCATTTGTTCTGAAGCATTTATGTATCTTACATGAAGACATGTCAATTTATAGCAGAAATTTGAATTTTCAGCTCTGTATTTTTTTTTCTCTACAGTGTATTTAAAATTAAAGTATTTTAAATTTATAATTGAGCTTAGTTTTCTTTAGAGTATTACAAATTAAAATTTAGTGCTTAGTAGTTGGGAAAATATAATCTTAACAATACTTTTGGCAATTAAATGAGTATATTAGAATTTATTATGGTGTGTTAACCTAATTAAGAATTAATTTTTTTAGCTATTTGTTTAAAAAAGAATTATAGTTTGTAAATTTGTGCTATTGTTTTCATTGATGAAGGAAGACCCTAAAATGAAGTTGAAATTTTTGTTACATAAGATAAGGGATACTTTCTATTTCTATATCAAACTTACAAAGAGAACAATTTATTTATAGTAATTTGCTGTTCTGAGATAATGTGTAATAAAGAATATGTTCACAATTGAAAAGCCAAAATGTTGAAAAAATTAATTTATGAGAAAGAAAAAATTTCAATTTTGATTCCTAAAAAAAAAAAAAAAAATCTATTTACAAGATACAGTAAAAGTTCCCAGTTGAGTTAGGATAAAAAGTTAATTATCAGAAAATCTCCTGAAATTTAAAGATCTATTTAAAAAATGTATAGTTGATTAATGTTTCTTGTCAAGCAGTCAGTAGTAATCAAATCATGGTATATATTTAAGTTTTGAAAGGAAAAGTTATTTTGATTGAAAAAGATTGTATTCAATTTTTGAGGATTCAGAAATTCATGATATGAAAAAATGAATAAGTTTCTAGTTTAATCGAAAAAAATTTAAATGTCTAGATAATTAAGAATTGTGTGATTTGGAAATTGATATTACTATTTATTCAAAATCTACTCTCTTATATATATATATATATAAGTATCATATTGAGAAATTATCACTTGCATTTGCACATATTTCTGACCTTTGTGTATTTGAAAGTATTTGCTTTATGTTTGTGAAATTTATGAAAAACAAATAAAAATATTATTTAAAAATTCATTTAGAAATTGTGCTTAGGAGCTTTTTATCAAATAAAGAATGAAATATATTGAGAAACATATCAGGAGTAAAAAAAAAAAAAAATAATATATAAAAAATATTCAAAACAAAATAAATAACAAGTATGCAACCATTCAAAATTATAACAAATTACATGCTCATCATTTTTTGAACATCTATATTAATTTTTCCAACATATATTAATTGTCCACTATATCAATGGTTACTTTGTTGAAAATGTCATCAAAATAATTGTTTCTAATTTGTAACATTATTTTGTGCTACAAATTAACATTATTACATATTTTGTTACAAATCTTGAATGCATTAAATTTATATTGTTTATTAAAATGTCTATGATTAATATACCATTGAATATATTAGTTTTTCTTGAATAATTTTACTTTTTTGTGTTAAAATCCGTTTTACATGAATGTAAAATTCTTGTATAGTATAACTGATTAAATATTCATATGAAAGAAATTCATTGAAGTATTAAATAAATTTGTTTGTTTATTTTTTAGATTCTTGAAATTGATAGAAAAATTAGACAGAAACAAAAGGAAGTTGTCAAAGCACAACGCAGCTCTGGAAGAATTATCAAATATCAAAAAAATATTTCATTTTTGGAAAATCGTTTGAATTCAGTAAGTTTAAAAACAAGCATAAATAAAAAGATTTATAACTTGGCTAAAATATGAAGATACTACTAATTTAAAAAAATTTTTTAAAATTAAACTTTTTGTGTTTTAAATCAGAAAATTATAAAAACAGTGACACTATATTTGAAAATAAGTTACACAGTCTTTCAAAAGCAATAAAGAAAGTTGATATTATACCAATTTTAAATTTTTATGCTGTAGAAATGTTGATCACTAAACAGTATTTTCATTATGCATTTAGTTTTCGCCATGAATAAAGCAATCCTAAATCTCATTGGTCTTGATACTAACTTTGGCAAGGCAGTTATTTTTATTGACTCCCAGGCTGCAATCTTGGCTGCTGCCTCCTACACACTTAGCGACTGCTCACTTGTTGAAGAGACTAAGAGATTTGTTTCCAATGCTATTGCCTCTGGCTGGGAGATAGTTTTTCAATGGATCCCTAGCCACTGTGGGGTGCCTGGAATTGAAAAAGCAGATGTGTTGTCTAAAAATGGTTGTGAGCTGCCTCAGCCTCTGTTTCCAATAACTGCCCATCAGTTTAGTTCTGAGGCTATTGGGGAAAATTGACCAACACCTAGAGCAAATTTGTACAGCACTTTCGACAGATAAAAAGTGGAATGTTCTTATGAAGTCACCTGTCCCGATGGATTTGCCTTGTGCAGTTTTACTGCAAATTTTCGTCTTTTGACTGGACATGACTTTTTGTATAAACATCTGCACCGCATTGGTGTAGTAGCTGTAGATACCTGCCCCCTTTGTTTGTCGGGTGAAATTATGGACTTAATCATTTGACAACTTGCACTGCACTTGCTTTTATTACTTTTGACTCTGACAACTTTGCCAAGGCTAAATTTTATTGGGCCGCCAGAGGCCTTATGGCAGATAATGCCAATGACTGACGTAGGATTAAAAAAAAATGCATTTAGTAATATATTTTTAAATTATTTATGTAAAAATTTTATATAATTACTTTATAAAAGTTTTCATTATATACAAATAAAATAATTGTAATGTGTTTTCATATTTATAAATATTATCATAAAAACTAAAGATTTGGCATATCAATTTTTCTTAAAAAATATTTATTGAATATTAATAAAATTAATAATTTCCTAATATTTCTTGCATTATCACATTTATATATTCTCTCTTTATTATCCCAGAGAAATTTGAAAACTAGTATTTTTTTTTTGCTTTATTTTATAGCATACATTAACAGCTATTAATTGTTATTGTTCATAATTTTGTTTGACTAAACATATTTATCTTAATGATTTACTGTTCAATCATGATTTCATTTTTTTAGTGCAGATTTAATTATTTTAATATACTATTTGCTTTTTAATGTATATTTTTTAAAGTTTGTTGTGTTTATAGGTGATAAAGATATTCTGAATATGTCACTATAAAGTATTAAAACATATTTTATGCAAATTGTGTTATGAATGCAAATATGTTTTATATTCCAATTTTTTTATATTCCATTAAAATGTAGAGAAACTGCTTAGAATTACTTTAATTCTGACTGGCCTTTATATTATATAAAAGTAACTTCATTTGTTTCAAATTGTCATTAGTAACAATAATATACAAGTAAATTATTTAACATAAATGTTTAATTTATCTAGATAAAACATATAATTTATTTTGTATATGATGGAAAAAACTCTGTAACCGTTTTATTACAGTAAGCTTTTAAACCAAATGTCTAAGATTACAATAATTTAAATATAGAAATTATCTGTGAAAATTTGAGTATATGTTTTATTAAATATCTGAGTCAATTTTTTTCTAAGCTGAAGTATTTTTTTTGAAATAACTGAGTTCATATGAATTTAAAATGTCTTTGTGTAAATATCATATGAAATAATAAAAAATTATCTTTTCTAAAAAAGAATTTTTATTTAGAAAAAAAATAAACTGTGTTTTATATTTAAAAAAAAATAAATGAAAAAGAAAAATTGAACTAATTTTTTGAAGTAAAAATTAATGCTCCTCATTTTGTTTCAAAAGAATTGTATTCAAAGGTTTTTTTTTTAATTCAGTTTTATACAACAGACATTTGCTTTACTATGAAATATAAAGCAACTGTTTGTCAAATGTTTTTATTTTTACAAATTTTACTCAAATTAAGTATTTCTACTTTTAAATTATTTTTATTGTATTAAAAATATTAGCAACTTGACTATTAACTTACTTTCCTATATTTGTAATCAATAATACTTATTTTTTAAATACAAGCATCATAGTATGTTTATTTTATTTAAATAAACTAGTTTAACTGCAATAACAAAATTTTGCAAAAAAAGAAGGCATTTTTAATTTATAAACACCTTTTTCAGAGTTTACATAAATATAATCAGCTTTTAATTGCAAATAATGCATTGCGGGAAGATATCAGTTCATTGCTTCTCACCCAAAGCACATTTCGACAGAAATACAGTAATATTAAACGCCTGTTATCTTTGGGTAAGAAAACATTGCTAGAAGTTGTTCATTCTGCTACCTTGTCATATCAAACAGGGTAAGTAAATTAATGTTTTTTTATATATTGAATATGTTGAAGTTATTTGAGTTATATTTTAAGTTTGTTCTTTTCATAATTAGTCATTTTCCACAATTATGAAATTTTAAGTATTTTTTAAATAATTGATTATGGAATTAAATGTTTTCATTGCTTATATGGAAGGTAAAAAAAAAAAAAAAAAAAAAACTTATTAAACATAGTTTTTGCTGAAAAATAAATCTAACATATTCTTGACGAAATCATATTTAATTTTTTCTCAAATTAAAATGACATACAAAATAGTCAATTATTTTTCATGTATTATCACTTGTCCATGGTTAATAGGAAAATTAATAATCTATATTTATTTCTCATTTTATATGCTTTAAGAACTATTCATAGATATTAGTTTTAAATTGATTTATTGCTTTCTAACATATTTTGATTTTTGAATTTGAATTTTTCATTTAGTTTTAAAGTTTGCTCAAATACGATATTGAAAACCAAAAGAAAGAGACATCTTTTCTCCTCTCTACATGCTTGTTTATTGGAGTGGGTGATTGGTAGTTTTCTAGGTTGATTTTATGCTAATATCTGGTTTTTTACCTGTGGAAAGTCCTTTTGTATTATAATAATACACAATGGATAGTAAAAAGCTTAAAAATAGGTTTTGGCTATTAAACATTCCAATATCAAGTGTCAATTATAGAGTGGTAAAAAGTGTTAAGTGTCAGTTATAGAGGTATACTATGCTGAAATTACAGTAATTTATTATACAAACTAATACATATAGATTATAAATTTAGTGCTGAAAAATATTTGGAAAATTGCAAAGTTTTACATCCACTTCAATATTTTTTTATATGTATTGTATTAATCATGTGAATATCATGATATTCTATCTATCTCCTTTATTGTGAAACAGCTGTGAAAACAATTGAATAAATAATTGTATATTATTTATATTTCCAATTTCAGTTATATACATCATTATGATTTGTCATTTTATGTGGTCATTACCAATAATGTTTTTACTGTATACTATCTTAAAGTATCCCAAAAGAAGAAAGTATGAAATGTAACATTAGGACTTTGTTTGTTCATGAAAGTGAAAGTCCATGAAATTTTTAAAAGTTGTAATCTTATCCAATCAATGAATTGGAGGACATCTCATTTAATATTTTATACTCATATAGGGAGACTGGTATAGTAGCAACTTGTGAATAGCAGCATCTTGTTCTTTAAATATTGAATTTATTACAAATGCAAATGGAGCATCTATGTGTTATGAACAAATTACAAACTTTTATAGTTAATGAATCTGCATATAGTTTTTAACTATTTTTAATATTTTGAAAAATTATGTTTTTAGAGAATCTGTGAAATATAAATTAAATCTTGTGAAGGAAAGAACTCAAGTGGATCAAAAACGACTGGGAGAAAAGATTAAAGAGTTAAAAATTTTAGTTGAGCAAAATAAGCAATTGAAAGAATTTTTGGAATTCAAAATGAAAGAAGGAATCAGCCCAAGGTTTGTTATTTACTTTTTCAAGTGAGCTATATAATCTTAATTTTTTTAAACCTCATTTGCTAATCTACTAGATTAGGGGTGGCCAAGCTCCTTCATTGTCTGAGCCATTTTTCAAAATTTGAAATTTTTCGCATACCGCAATTAAATAAGTATTTAAAAGACATGCAAAAAAGATATTAAATGTTTTTTACAGAAATTATACTTATTGAAAACCTATAAATAAAAGTACAAAATATGTATATTGAATTAAAAAATTAAACCCATTTATTTTACTTTTCTTGATAATTCTTTAAAATTTGGCGATTGATTAGTGACAGCATCTTTCTTTTTATTTTGCGTGGTGAAAATAATTTTATTTTTAATGCCCTTTTTAAAAGTTGTATTTTAGTTTTAAAACTAAATATATGCTGTGTGAGGTCAGATATTATCTTATCTTGTAAATACAGTAGTATTTGCAAATGTTCCACAACATCAGTCATAAGCATTAAGTCTTGTAACCACTCTTTAACACCTAATTCTGAACAGGTTATTTCCTTTTCTTTTGGAAATGCAGTTATCAGATTAAACAAATTTACAAATCACTTTAATGCATTGTAGCTAGGTAACCATCTAATAATGCAAAAGAAATTAATGTCATTTAGAAGCTTTTCGTACTTTAAAAGTTCAAGGAAATTTTTTAATTGTCGATGATTTTTTACATTGGTGCGAATGTAATTTACAATGTGTAGCACTGTTTTCATAATATCAGGATATTTTAAACATTTTGTAATGAGATGTTCTCAGTGAATTATGCAGTGAATAGTTATGAATTGTGAAATTTAAGAATGATCTCTTAAAAACCCAATAAGACCGATTATTTTACCCAGTGTTACTAGAGCTCCATCACTTGCAATGCTTACAAGTTTATTAAGAGGCACATTAAAAGCTTTCATTATGGAATCTAATGCATTTTTATTATCGACACCGTGAGTTGGCTATTGAAGAGCTATTAAATTTAATATTTCTTTAACAGCGAAGTCAGGTGTAACAAAATGTGTGAAAATGGTAAATTACAGAAGATTTGTGATATCTAGATTTTTCTAGGGGAAAGCTGAATGCAATATAGTTCTTCAAATCATATTTTAAATTGTATTCAAACGATTTATTAGTTGAAGTTGCACGTTGTTTGGTTGTGTATTTCAAGATGGAAATTTGCGAAACTATTTTGTGCAATGTTACATTATTTGCATTAAAGCTATCTAAAACTTTAACCTAGATTGCACTTAAAGCTATCTAAAACTTTAAGTACATCTTCCAAACTTTTTTGAGCTGGCAGCAGAATGGTTGGAGCTCTTGGCTTCAGTTCTACAGCTCATGATCTGATCTGGCAGCCGAATGGTTAGCGCTCTTGCCTTCGTTTCAACAGTTCATGGGTTCGAATCCTACCTTGGGCATGGATGTTTGTAGTGGTTCGGAATCCACTTAAAGCTATAGGTCCCGGTCTAATTAGCCTTTGTGTGCAAAAAATGACTGTTGAGTGACAAACAAATCTACAGCTTGTGGGTTCAAATTCCACTTTAAACCATAGGTCCCTGTTTAATTAGCCATCGTGTGCAAAAAAGAATCATTGAGTGACAAACAAACCAATTCAAGATTTTTTAAATAAACTCCCCCTCTCTATATGGTCTCTTTGCTGCAGAAATATTCCAAGCAGTAACAAAACTAGCTTCAGCCACATTATTAGCTTGAAACTGAGGATGATTGGTGGTTTTATAATTTTTGACAGTAGAATTACAAATAAGACATTATGATTTTCCCTTGTTGTCAATAAAAAGAAATTCTTCTCCCTTTCATTATTAAAATTTCTATTTTCTTGCTTATATTTTCTTTTTTTTGTTTTCTGTCATCACATTTTTAAAACAATAGGAAATAAACAAAAAAATTTAGAAAGTACAAGTTTTTTGTTATTAAAATAATAACAATTTGTATTACAGACTACAAAATAAATTATAGTTAAATTGCCAAAAATTCCAGATTAAAGCAAGAATAATACAAATTGTTTTCTCCAGAGCCCAATGTGAACTGTCTGTCACAATGAAAATTTATAAAATCAAACTCGGATGTGGGTTGATTATGGACTATTACACCACTGTTTATATTTCTTCACTCAGTTTTCTATGTGTGATATCATTTTTAAGTTGGACGGAAAGGAAATTTGTTACAAAGTTGCTCTTAGTCTTCCATATTTATTGTCAGAAATTTAAAAGACATTTTGAAACACAAAAATTAAAAGGTAACTCGGGTACATTTATCGTTAGCCACAAATAATTCTTTAAAGAATCGCAGGTTGGCCAGACCTATACTATATGTTTTATTAAGCCTGTTAAGTTAACTTTGTATTATATTTTACAATGCAATCCAAATTTAATTTTTTAATGAAATCCTCATTTATTTATGAGGCTATATTGATTTCGTTCTGTAGTTTATGATTGCAATTAGGATATATTTCAATAAATTTTGTTGTTTTTAATGCCTCTCTCTGGTGTTTCACTATATTTTTTCACATGTTTGATATTTTATTTTATGCCTGTTGAAAATATCCTTAGGTTTTTAGTTTATTATTATTAGAGCTTTTAAACAAAATAATTGAATTATTTACATTTGTATGTAAATTATATTAATTCATAATCTTAAGGTTTGTTAAACATTTAAATAATATTATTTTATAATTTATTTGTTTCTTTGCTAATGTAACATTTTATATTACTGGGTATTACTTAGAATTCTATTTTTAAAAGTGTTTTTATTTATAGTTTAAAATTGAAATTTACTTTGTCAGTGTATGTTTTCTCATATATGGAAGGATTTTTGTTTGTAACATGACATGCTATAAGAACTTTTTGAGTCTTATTTTTACATAGAAGTGCCTTTAATAATCTTAAATTCAAAATAAATTGTCATTAAGTTTTCAATAACATCCAAATTTTCTTAACGTTTAATTTTTAAGAAACTTATTTGTGAATGATGTAATTTTATATTCAAAATTAAATGTTAAAGTATACATTTTTTTGAATTTATAGTATTATAGAGTCATGGATTTTTTGTTTATCAAGAAATTATTTAAATAAAACTTTTCACTTAATTTTATTTAATTAATGTAAGAAGTTAATTATATATTAATGCACATTATAGATGTTAAGTTTGTACCTATACTTTGTGTGTGTGTGTGTTGAAACTTATTTTGAGGAAGACCATTAATTTCTCTCAGAATCATTAATTTTCTCTCAGATAAGAATTGTATGTATCAAAGCAGCCTCTTATAAGTAGCTAAAAAAGGATTTATAAGAATTCCTTTGATACTTTTTGAATTTTCTTTGTTATTGTTTTTATTATTTAAAGCAAGTTATGAAACACTAATTAAAAGTATTCAGTCAAATATCAAACAATTTTGGAAACACCAAATGTAAAATTATTTCATATCTTTTTAAATAATATGAATGAAAAAATTAAAATTTAGTAGTTAAAATTTGTTTTTCTAGGATGATATATTATCTTATATTTCCACACAACACACACACACACACTCTCTCTCTCTCTCTCTCACTCTCTCACTCTCTCACTCTCAGAGTTGGATTGCCAAGCTTGCAATCAAATGATTAAAGTAGTACAAAAATACATGTTTTTAAATCCTATTTTGGCCTAGATGTTTTCTTAGTAGTTTGGTATTCATTTTAAACTGTAGGCAACGATCTAACTTACCCTTGCCTGAAAACTAACCAAACTAATTAATATTAGGGTGATGCTGTTACTATAGAATTAAAACTAAAATTCTTAATATTCAAATTATTTTAATCAATAAAAAAAGTAAAGAATTATATTTACTTTGGATGTTTCAATAATTGTTAATTTTTTAAAGATATTCAAATGCATTAATTATGCATTTTTCATTAATATTGTATTTATGCTAATATTTTAAGTATTATGTATGGACTTTCTTAATATGAAATATATTCTAAACACTGCTTATTAATAATTTCAACATTGAATTTCCATTTAATCTTGCAATCTTATTTTGTCATTTTATGAATATATGTGTGTGTGTTTCTTAAACTATTTTAGTAATACAAATTAACAAAATTATTGAAATCAGATATTAGTATAATTTAATTGTCTTACGTAATTTGTTCTACAATATGTTCTTTAAAACTTGTAGTTTGATCTTTAAATTTATAAATTATGTGATTAAAAATGATTTCAAGTAATTGTATAAATATCTTCTAAATTTATAAATGCAATGCATTAACTGCATGATTTATCATTCATAAATTATGATAAATAAATTTGATTCAAATTGTGATATGTAATTTCTATTCAAATTTTTTATTATTTACCATAAAAAATTGATTCATGTTACTTAGCTATTTGATGTCTTTTTAATTGTGATTAAAAATATTGCCAAAAATTGTAAGTCATTTTACTTTAAAAACTTAGTAGATTTATATAATAATAAATTTGCGTGCACATATATTATTTGAATTTGCAGATATAAAATAAAATCTGCCTTTTTTAAAAAAAAGAAAAAATATATATTTTTGCTCTTGTGCAGTACATTGGTTGATAAGTCCAAATTAATTAGAATTTCATTCATCTATAACAAGCAGATAAAGATTTAATAATTTATATCACACTCTCTCTTTAACTCACGTATCTTATTCATTTAATTTTTGTTGGGATTATGTGTATGTAAGATTCATTTAATGATTTTTTTCATTTTCTCTATATATTTCTGACTTAAAATATTATGCATATATTATCTGTAATCAAAAATTATCTGATAATATTATGAATCTCTTTCTCTTTACCTCACAATTACTTTATAAAATGTGATTAGTAATTAAAATTTAAGAAAGTTTTTAAATTATTGATTTCCTAATATTTTGAATAAATATGTTTTAAAAATTATTTTTGTATAAGCAGTACTGATACAGATTTAGAAACTCAAAATGAGCAAATATTAGAACAAAAATTGCAAACCTATCATGGTATAATGGCTCGTATTCAACTTGCTTCTGGTTGTAAAGATTTAAATCGCATTTGTAAAGCTTACTTACAAGAAGAAGAAAATAACTTGGCTTTATTTGAAAAAGTAAATGAAATGAGTCTTGAAATTGAGAAATTACTTGAAGAAGTGAGAATTCAGAGGCAAACATTGGATACCATTACTCGACAATTTAAAGAACAAAATAGAAAAGATTTAGCTGAAAAGACAGATATTGAAGTAACGTATTTCAAATATTTTTTAAAGAAAGATTTCATAAATTTGATGCATGTAAATATATTTATTTTATAGAAAATAGTTGCAAACAAATTTTTGTTAGAATGTATTTTTATATATTATTCCTTTTTAATGTAACATGCAATGTTTATTGCCATAAAATTGAAGTTTTATTTTATTAATTAGAATAAGATTATATAGTCAGAATAATAACTAATTTAATTATAAGATATAGTCAGTATAATTTTTTCACTAATTTAATTTTTATTATTGAATTAAATAATCCAACTTATTTATTTATGTTTTAAAATTTATTCGAAGTACAAACTCTGATTCCCATTTATTTTCCATAATATGTTCAATTATTTTTTGATATAAAAAGTATATGCATATATATAATTTTTTTTCATTACTTTGTTTTTTTTTATAGAAAACTATTTTATTTTGCTTTGAATTAAGTTTATGGATGTATAGTAAGTTAACAGAAATTTTTGAAGAATTTACTTTTTAATTTCTAGTATCCATGTTTTACAGAAGACTAATTATTTAGTGATTTTTTAAGTTAAAACTTGGTTTAGATTTTCAGTTTATTTTATCTACATTTTTATTAATAATTTTTACACAAGGTACTATTATTATGCAGTCTAAATCAGGGATGGACAAACTTTCCTGGATCATGTTTTCTATGATTTATTTATTTTATGTGTCACCATCATTTTCAGTAAAAATCAGAAGTTAAACATGTTTGTTTTTGGGTGTTTGGATCATAAAGAATAGCATTAGCAATCCTCTCAATATTTTTCAGTTCAACCAGTCGATAGTAGTCCCTTTAATGCCCACCCCTAGTCTCATATCCTGTTTTATTCTATTAAAAGAAATGTAGACTTTTATTTTTACTAAGCTGAAATAAATTGTAGTAAATTATACTTTATAAGTATTCTATTTAGTCCTGTTTTATATAAAAGTTTGCATTTTATGGGTTAAGCTCTTAAATTTTGTTGGAAATTTTAAGAACTATTTTTTATTGTAATAAAAAACTTAATTGAATATTTTCATTTGTTTTAAAGAAATTAGGATTTTTTTCAATGTAAATATTTAAATTTAAAATTACTTTTATATAAAATATAAAGCATACTTTATATATATATATATATATATATATATTTTAAAATATTATTTTAAATAATTTTTATTAAATATCTGTAGAAAGCTAATTTTAAAATTCTTGTTCTTGTGTTCTTTTTAAAATTTTCTCTGTGCTTTATTAATTTTATGTTATTAATATATGTTTCAAATTTATAATTTTTGCCTTTAAATAGTATTTTTTAGTATTATTCACAAATTCAAACATATTTCAACTATTCATATATTGATTCAAACTATTCATGTGCTTTTCATTACATTTCTTAGAATTGTACAAACAAACTTCGAATTGAAGCTCAAGAATTGGAAGATGCTGCTGATAAAAAAGCAGAAGAACTTGAAGCGATTAAGAAAGCTTTTAAAAGAATTTATGAATTTTTGGATGATATTTCAACTCAAAAGATAACATTCACGGTTGATGAAGGGATAACTGATGATAATGTTTTGCAGTATTTGGAAGTATTAGAGAGAAAAATTATCGATGTCCTACGATTTGAAAAATTAGCTAATGAAGTGGTAAGCTTTGTTATTTCAATTCTTTTTTTTATATTACTTAAATACTTATTTAACTGTAGTTAATTATTTTTGTTTCAGTAATTAACTACCTATTTAGGTATTTTTCATTTCTATTGCTTTCTGAACTTTAATTGAACTATATTTTATTAAATTTGAGAAATTTTAGGATATTTTTTAAATTTTAGGAACTTCAGGCATTGGTAAACTAAAAATATTACTATTATAGTATTATTTTGATTAATAATAATACTAATATTACTTTGATTTTTTTAAGGAGTTAAAAGCTGTTTTAATGTAAGATAATTTAATTTGATTTCAATGTAAGCATTTGATACTGATTTATTTTTATAATTTATTTAAACATTTCAGTTAACAAAAAGTATTTTTAAATAGTTTTATTCTGAAGCATAAGTAATTCAGGGGTGCCACTTTTTCATTTTAAGGATAAATTTCATCTTTTAAATGTTTTGGAGGCAATAATTTTTAATTCTTTTTGTTTTGTTTTATAGTAGTAATATAAAATTCTTAAATTATCAATTATTTTCAAAACAAAATATTGGAAATCTGAGATTTCATAACCATTAATAATTTTAACAAATACTTGAATTGAATTATATATTTTTAAGAAGTATGTTTGGCTGATTCGTTATCTATAACACAAGATTTGCAGCAAGACAGAACAGAATACTTACCATTTCTTTTATAAGATATCTATTAAACAATTTGCAGGTTCAATTCTTACTTTGCGTGTGTGTGTTTTTTGTAGCTAGAAATACATTTTAAAAAATAATATATGATTGAATAAGCCATTGTGCTTAAAACTTTAACATAAAAACTAATAAGTTAGTATTCTTTCATGTCCACAAAAATCAGTTGTATTGCTCTATTATGATTTACTCAGGAATATAATCATCTGTTAAAACTTTGATACTACTTTTAAGGTAGTGATTTACCAAAAGTTAGATTAAGATAATGATTTCCCATAGATAAACTTCTGTTACTAAGATTGAAAACATGTATTTGATTTGCCTTAATTTGTAGATTTTGAACATGTTAAATTTTTTTAAAATGATGTTATTTCTAATATATATGGGGTAAATACTATATTATTCACCATGACAAAAATGATTGTAAATATTAATGCTTTTTTGAATTCATTGAAATAATTATGTTTTTAATTGGTGAATGTTTCTAAATTCATTGCAATTTGTAATATTTCAGAAGTTGGTGGGATTTCTTTAGCTAATAAAAAATTATTTTAACTTTTTTTTTAATATTGGTTTTTGTAAATAATAAAAAATAGCACTTATGATTATTTAAGTTCTTAAAATATGTCCCCGATTTAGCTTATGATTCAAATTATTGTGTCAAATTGTAATAGTTTGTTAAAATATTAATTTATTAGTGATTATCATTTTTTAAATGTCAAATATTTTTTGTGATATCTTAAGAAATTTCATATGCCATTAATTTATGAGATTTAATGTTTTCCACTGTTACTATCATCGTTTTTGTAAATTATTTTAAAATTTTTTGTTCAAGCTTAATTCCATATTTAAATGTTTTAAATACCAATTTTTTCCAAGACTTCATCAAAAAAATTTAGCAATCCATGTCACTCTGTACTATAAATGTACTGATACTATAAATGAACATTACTTTTTGGTGAAGCATTACAGTTTTCATTATTTTTGTAACTTTTTAAGATAGCTGTTATTCTGAATTTCTATTAACTTAAATCTTGTTTATCTTATATAGCATCTCATTTTATGTTGAATTTTTCCATTTATGGGTTTATTTAAAGTATATTATAATGTGCTTAGCTTTATTTCTTTTGTGTATTTTTAATATATATCTAAATATATTTTCACATGTATAATAAAATTGTAGCAGAGAGAAAGAGAGAGAGAGTAACATGTACACGCATTGTAAATGTGTGTACATGTTACTAATTATGTTTTCCTTAATAATACCCTAAATTTTTTAAATTTGATTTACAAAGTTTTTAATTTTGAATAAAGTTTAAGGTTAACATTTTTATTTCCTTGAAAAATTAATAGATTGTTTTAATATGAAAAAATATTAAAATTCTCAGAAATAATAAATATAATGTGCGAAATGAAATTCTAATTGAGTAAAATCTCTCTAATTTATACATTATTCTAAAGACTTTTTCAATGACCTTGAATTCATATTTTTATTACATGATCATATGATAAAATCACTTTAATCATCGCTTTTATGTATAAACACTTCTAAAATAATAATTGATAAAATATAATTAATTTTTTTATGCTTTAAATTTTATTTTTAAACTATAATCTTCTGAAATAAGTAATGTTCAATGGTATCAAAAAGAATAATATGTAATTTAAACTTATATTTATTTAAAAAATATCTCTATAAATTAGAAATTGATATTCATTTTCTTTTTGCAGAAATGTGATAAGAAAATAATGTTACAAGATAAAAAATATTCTCAAAAGATATCGGATGAGAAAAATAAGTTTCCAAATTCTCAGAATAAAAGGTGTAATTATGCAACTTCTAACTGTATTTTCGCTATAATTTACAAATTATCTTTTGAATTGAAGAAAAAAAATTATAATAAATGAAATTTTATATGGATTAATTGAATTGATAAGATTCCTAAAAATTCATTTTAAATTTAAAATATTTTTAAAGTTAATTGTGCCTTATAAAAATGGTTGTTTCATTCTCTTCTTTTTAAGTGTATGTGAATTATGCTTGAGTATTTTAAAAATGTTTTTTTTATTTTTAATTTTTTTATATAGCGATATTCGCATTCTTCAGAGGAAGATATAGAATAAAATATAAGTCAATCAAGTCTTAGAAAAGCGGTATAAATTTTTTGCTTCTTCATTTCATCATTAAAAATCTCTTTTTTTTTCAAAGGTGATATGAAGAAAATCTTGAATTCATATTCATAAAGAAATGTATTATAAATGTGAAATGTTAACATTCTTTTAAATCATTCAACAATTTCTTTTTAATGTAACACTTAGCAATTGATAATTTAATAATCGTGAAATAATCTATTTACAAATCTAAAGTGTTAGTTTAAATACTTTATTTTTTTATTTGCAGCTCATCCCCATTACACCCAATTTGTCGGAACAAAGAACCAAAAGTGAATGTTCTGTACAACAGAGGTCATCTTGAAGCATTCGCCAAGACTTTTCTGTCTAAACTGCAATCTAGTCCTGAAAACTCTTAATGTGCAGTCTTCATTAATATGTAACAGTTGTTTTTGTGGTGCTTCACATATAACAGTTTATTCTAGTCAATTTAAGTGATATTTTTAAATTTTTTAATGTAATTTTGATTATTTCTCTATTGAAATTTCAAGTCTTTATTCAATTTTATTGTAATTTTGTATAAATGAATAATAAAATGTTTTGTTTTGCACAGTTTAATTATTAAATATTTTTTGAATTATTTATATGGAATTTAGTGATGACAAACATTCATCTAATATTAATTTATGTGCCACTTTAGGTTTTGCTTAAATTTATCCTGATATTTCAATGTCATATAGATAAACTATTGGAGTATTCTGATAACTTTTAAAATAATTCTATTTTGAAAAATTACATTACAATATTTAGTAGCTGTACAATAAGATGCAATTTCAATAAATGTCTCAAAATAATTTAACTTGTTAATTCCTTTTAAAGTTATTTCTTTTCGATATTTAATGCAATTTACAAGTGCAGATTAATAATATGCAATGTATGTTCTTATTGTTGTTAATTAATGTATGAAATTATTTTATTTAATAACTTCAGGTGTATATGCTTTTTTACAGTCACTTCAAAATAATCATCAATATTTTATCATTAATTTTTGTTTTGCAAATCTATTTCATTCAGTAAAAGAATTGAACTGTTAAAGAAAAAAAGCATCTTTTAAACTAATATTCTAAATTATGCCAATCATCTTTTAATTTTTTAATTAAGCTTAACTATTAAGCATAAATTATTTTTTTCCATTACCAAGTCATTTTAATGTTATTTAATTTACATTTATTCAATATTTACTTTTACAGCCCGACACTTAAATTGTTTGAATTAATATTCCTGTGCTAAAGCTAATGTTTTAAATTATGTTCATTTAGTTGTAAAGAAGCCATATTACTTTAATTTTTTTGAAAATTATTTTATGATTTTGAGTTTTATTCATTTTAATAAAATGTTTTTTGTTTTACTTATGTTCCTATTCATTATGCTTATGGAGGCTTAATTAATTCTGAATCACAAAAATACGAAAATAGTACTTGTAAAATTTTTATTATTTAATTTTTTATTGCATATTTCGATATTTAATATAAACTGATATTTTTATCTACTAAATATAAAATTTTGTTTTATTTTATCATGCTATTTTTGAATTTTAAGTCACTATTACAATGTTTAACTATTTCTTATTTTTATTTGAGCATGTAAAATTGTAAATACAATAGATATTTATTTTTACGAACATGTAAGAACTGATAAAATAGCTCATACAATCAAAAATTTGTAAAATAAAAAAAAATAATTTAGGTCTCAACTAATTTCTTTAATACATTGCTCTCTATAAATAAAGTGCTATTAAAAAATCATATTAAGTATGCATTATATTAAAAATATGTAAAATAAAATTCTTATTTAAAAGCAATTTTTTCATTTTATTGAGCAAAAATCAAACAAAATAATCCACTTTTTCTAGTTCAAATCTATATTTTTTGAAACATATTTTTTTCAATGCTGAAAAGCATTTCACTGTTTTTCTCAAGAAGTACATCAGTCTTGTTAGCCAATTCATTTGATCGTTTTGCTGACTGTGACAGAATTAAATTTTCTCCATGTTTGATATCTGAAGTTTTTTCATTCTCATTTATTATGTTGTTAATTATCTAATAATTCTTACAAACTAATTACATCTAAATCCAGACTCAAAAAGTCTTGAAGGGAAATTTCGAGGAGCTTCTATGTTTTTCTATGTTGAAATTTATATGAGTAAACTTGCCATATGTATGGAATTTTTTATCCGGGACACCAGAATACTCACCTCCCACCATTGTGGTTATTCAAGGACACACACCCATGGCAAGTGCTTATAATGCTTCAGAGAGTAGCTTACGTAATAAATTGTTACTGGTTAGGAATCTTAACCTGGGGTAATGTGTATTTAATAAATGACTAGTATATAAATTTTAATATTTTATTTTTAACATTTTCCCTATTTAAGTAACTCTTAAACACTTTGAATGAGAAATAAAAATGTAAGCAATATTTACATGTATTACTTATTGGCCAAAACGTTTTTTTAGTAAATGTTTTTATTTATTTATTTTTTGCTTTTATTTTTGGAAAAGTATTCACAAGCTCATTCGTTGTTCATAGATTCCTCCATCGAACCTGTATCGCCAATCCATGCGCCAAATAAAACTGTTTAAGCTTCAGATAAGGAGTAGGCTTACTCAACAATATAAATTTGATTGTGTGTATGCGTGGGAGCTGCTATGTAATTATCCTTGAAAAGACCAAACAAAAAATGAGTCATTTTTTTTCACTTGAAATAATCATATCATTGACAGTTTCTTCTCTTTTCCGCTGTTCCCAATTGGATTGTGAATTCTCCTTAGCAAAAAACAACCTCGCGAGATAAGGCAATATGATGATTATATTGCTAATTAGCAGAGCACCTCTTTTCTGCTGTTTTCACTTTCATACAGTACTGAAATAAATGACATTCTAATGAATCCATCGCAGTTAACTATTTTTAGGCTTTTTTTTGTTCACATATAAAATTAAATTTAATTTTTACTGGAATGGGAAATAAACCGGCGCCATGACACCAGGATTTTGTCCAAAAACTGGGATAGTCCCGGACAAACGGGGACGTATGAGTAACTAATATTCACAAAAGTTGTCAGATAAATGTTTTGGCTTTCTTCAGTTACAATGATTTATGTAATAAAGCACGCTGATCAAAAATACTTGGATATCGTTTTTCTGTAGCATTACAAGTATGCATTCACAGAGCATTGCGCTTGGAATGCCTATTTCAGTGCGATTCAACTCCTTCCAAAAATACCCTACTATATTTTCATTTAAAGCTATTGATCTCATTCAATTACATGCAAAATTGGGAGTTAGATTCCACAAAGAGTGCTTCAAAACACTAGATGTGAATGATACTTGAGGGTGGCACTTATTAACTGCTCAGTCCATTCACAACACACTAAGCTTCATTATTATTATTATATTATATATTATATTAATATTATTTAAAAGAATCTGTTAGATGTATGACAAGTTGAAAAAAAATATCGTACTGATATTTTTATCAAAATATTTATTTGGCGCATGGATTGGCGATAAAGGTTTGATGGAGGAATCTATGAACGACTAGAATTTGAGAATAAAATGGGATACAGTCGAACAACAAATGTTACATTTTGTTTTACATTCGATGAAAGCATAGGGTTTTGGATAAAACAAAGAATCGCAAACTTAAGTTGTCAATACATTTCAGTGCTTGGTAGGAAAATAATAATAGTATAAAGAATACTCTTAGGTTGATCTTATTCTCTCATGTTCCTGTGAAGCAGAGCCTGAGTAAGGCAGTTGCCCCAGATCCTCACATCAGAGGGCCCCCCAAATCGGATAGAAAGTTTATTTTACATTGTGAATCGAAAAAGAATCGTTTGTGTGAAATAGAATAAAAAGTTTGCTATTTTGTAGCAGAGCCCCCCTCCCAATTAAATTGTCCTGGGTCTCAATTAAGCTTGGTCTGGCCCTGCTGTGAAGTAGATAAGATATGCAATATTTACTAATCAAATGTTCACAAGCTCATCATTCTTTGTACTGAATATGATAAATCTCATGTAAAAAGTAAGCGGTTATTTTTTTAGGATTTTAATTGAAAATGGTCATAATATAATCTAGTTTTCAGAGTGCATTGCAATGTTCATTTTCTAGCATTTTACATTGTATTTTGTAAAATGTTACAAAATGTATTTTTTTACATATATAATAATACAGACATTGTATTATAAATATATTTTACTTTATTTATCCGTTTTAATTTTATAAATTATAAAGGATAATTTTTTTTACTGTTTTTGTGAATTTTTTTTAGCAACTATATTTTTGTTCATTATCAGAATAAATACACATATTTTTAATTCCGTGTCTTTGATGTGAAATGTTATGTTATAAAAATATTAAATATGCCTTTCGTAAATACTATTAATTATTATTAATCAATAAAAAATTTGTTTCCTCAATCAAACATCTATCATATTTAATTCATATTTGCATTTTATTGAACTTCTGTAGAATGATCTGCAGAAATCACATGCAACTTACAATAATCATCAAAAAACGTCCTGGGTAGTAGGGCCATTTGTCACACTATCTCAAAGTATCCCGTTTCCAGCAAGAAATAATGATATAAAACTTGCATGTCTCGAAAGGGGGAGCCATAGAACTACACTCATGCCCATAAATTAAGGATAATTCAGAATCGCGCAGAAATTGAACTCTTAAATAAAAAAATTTCATGCATAGAATATCACACACATCTTAAAGAATAATATGCAAATTACAAGAAACCACCAGGTGGCGCGGATAGCACTTCACAATGACGAAAGTGTAAGAGAGGGATATATAAGGAATGATTGCAAAGAAGTAAAATTGTTCACAAGCGCTTTAAAAGCCTTTCAGTGCAATAACAGCATAGTTATGGCACAAAGGAAACATTTGGATGATACGGTGCTGCAGGATTGCACGTTTGAGGAGTAATTATTCTGAGTTCCAGAACTAACCTGCATGTTCAGAATGTAACCATGAAAGGCCATATCTGTCGGGGTGTAATTCTGGAACATGTATGTTTGTTTCGGGGCGCCATGGGTGTAGAATTTCTGTTTATGAATGACAACGCCCGTCTTCACCGTGCAAACAATGTAGACGAATGCTTTTAATCGGTTGATATCACCTGTATGGACTGGCCAGCATACTCACCAGAATTAAATCCAATAGAGCATGTGTAAGACATGCTTAGCCGACGAATTGCAGCTCGTCAACCCCCTCCCGCATGTCTACCGGAACTTCGGAAAGCATTGCTTGATAAGTGGTGTAATATTCAGCAAGATCAGATCTATAATTTGATACTCAGCATGTCTAAACGTTGTACGGCTTGTATTGCATTGTCTGGGGGGGGGCATACTATGTATGAACCATCATACCAACCATGTTATATTGGTTTTTGTAAATAGGTTCTTTTTTGAAATTTGCTCTTTTTTGAAAATTGGAAATAAAAATCGCAATTTTTATTAGTGATGACAAACATATACTATCTTTTTTAGCAAGTACCTACCTTTAGTTTAATAAATAGACTTTACAAATAAGTCACATTTGTTTTGCTTCTGTCTCTTTCTTTGCCTGAACTTGCATTATCCTTAATTTTTTAACACAAGTTAATATAGCCTATTAATAAATTCTGTTTGTTTGATTCAATAACCACTATCTTATTAGCTTCTGACTCCAAGAAGAGTACATAAAAAATGTGATGTGTAAATATGACTACTGTTGAATGGATATTTTATTTACTTAATTTTAGTTTGTATTATATCCATTTATATTTAAGCAAAATTTCATTAAAATCTGTGGTGTATTTTCGGAGATCAACAAAAAAATAATCTAAAATTTTTTTTTAAAAATTTTGTTTATTAATCTATACATATTCTCTTTTGTAAGGAAAAATCACTAACAGAATATTTATACCAAACTTCAATAAACTTTGGGACATTTATTCATAGAATTTAGTAATTAATGAGCAAATATGAAAAAAATATGTGACGCTTTTGATTTCCCTATCAAATTACTGTAGTACAAATTTTTTTGTCATTTAATTTACATTAAAAATCTACTTGTTTCATACTAGAAAAAAAATTTGTTTTTACTTTGATGAGAACACATATTTATGATTATCTGTATATATATGTATATTATGACATTATCTGATTCCCAATGCATTTTGATTGACAATTAATTAATTACTTAAACGATCATTATATTACAGTGTCCCGTAAATTCTCTTATGAAACACAATAACTACAAACTATATATGGAACAAGATCATCACATTAATTAAATAGATAATGGTATCTGACAAATGTGTATATCAAATGTGTATAATGACAAATATTTATTCTGATTTTCTACACTAAATTGCACGGTAACGGTATAGGCATAAATGTAAGTTGCTTCAATATGAAATTTTGGTTAATTAATAACTATATGCAAAATATTTTATGTAGTTTTGATAGTTTCCTGTTTCATTTGTTACTAATGATAGATTTTACGAAACAATTATCGTATTTTTATTTGTATGAATCCGGGAGAATATTTTTAAAACATGCTTTCTTTGAGAAATATATTAATCAAATTTATATATTATCAATTATATTAACATTACTAATTATATATTAATTAGAATTAACTATGAAAGTAACTTTTATGCTTTCTAGATTTAAGTATATATTTATTTTAATAATATTCTCAAAACCACTGCATTGTGTGTGCGTGAAATTACACATAGTATATAGTTTATATTTTTTGTGGCTGGGTGGAAGTATAGAGTTCTTTGTCGTTGGATGTCTTAGAATCTACCTTAGTCACTATTGAACAAAGGGAAATGGAAGTTGTTTCTTTTAGTATGCTCATTTGTATGGATAACTGCACTGGGCAGTTAGATCTCCATGGGTTAAAATTGTATTGTTAATCTATGACTTCTAAAGTCCTTCCGATGATGTTGTTGCACTTGCAGGATTCATTGTACCTTGCTCTGAGTTGGGCTTTGCCTGTTAGATAGAAGAGACAGGTTGGATTCCAATGATTTTAAAGCATTGACCAAATAAAAGGCCTCCAATACTTGGCCTGCCAACTTTAGAGATATCATTTCACTTAGAGGATTTTGCGACCATTCCCAATTTTAACGTGCCCAGCCGCTTTTAACAAACCGCTAATTTCAAGGTACAGTCCGGGGATCGCCTGTACCGCTGTGTGTTGTACGCATGTTTGTAAGTAGTACGTGTGTATGTATATACGCATATATGTATGTATGGATAAATGCTTTCGAGAATCTTGATTTTTGCACTATTTGGACCCGTAAATACAGCTTATTTTCTATGAACACTTTTCCGGAAAACTAGTGGGCGATGAATGCTTGAATACCTTGTAGTTTGGCTGTTATTATGTATGCTACGTGGTATCAACATCTAAGTTGATTTTTTTTATTGGGTTCCTACTTTCTTCGCCTTTTAAATTATTTACAAATGTAAAGATTTTTTGGATAAATGATAAAATTTACAGTTATAGTTTATTAAAGCATTAATTCAAGTGAGACTTTTATTTGAAATGTAAGATCTATTTCACTTGGAGTATAATATTTTTTTAATGAAATTGCAATTTATTTAGATAAAAATATGAAGATATTTGAAAATATTTAATGTTAATAAACGTGAACTAATTTCTTTTGCCTCGTATTTGTTCTTTCCAACTGATTAAACAAAAAATTGTAAGGATTGTTATAGATATATGCAAGATTTGCTTTTGTGATATACGCAAGATTATTTGAATCGTACCAGTTCGTACTTTCCTTCTATTTATTTCTTATTTAATCATGGTAGTTAAGAGATTTGCTTTTGTACTTATATTTTCGGAAAAAGTCTCCAGTTTTTAAAGGGAAATCCTATAAACAACTACTACTTCCTAGAAACAGGATCTTCGACGCAGCTGGCTTTTCTCCCGATGTCCAGAATTAAATAAATCTTTCAGCGGCTGTCATAAAGAAAGTAAGAAACAGCAATTGAATACCCCATTACCGCAAATCTCTCTTGTAGAGCCATAAAACACCTTGACTTTTTTACGCAGAAAAACTACTTAGAAAGATGTCTTTTTTTTATTTTTATCAAGGGATCAACAATAAACTTGTTTCTTCTGGAAAATCATGTAAGATTTCTTTTGAAAGAAAGAACAACAATTAATTATTTTATATCAAGCATTTCCTATTATTTATGAAAAATCATTTCGAAGATAACGGATGAAAGAAATTTTTCATTACAAACCACTGTCTGCATATAATACAATTTTGAAAAAAAATATGTTTGGGAAATAAGTTTCTAATGTTTTTCTTTAAATAGAGTAAAGAAAGAATCACTAGTTGTGTCAACTAATTTATAGATGAAACATATTTAATGTTTCACTGAAATTTTGTATATTTAATATTCAATAGTATTATGTTATGATAAACCCATGTGATTAACGATATATTTTGTGGAAAAAATTTCTTTGTATTACAACTCTTTTATTTATTTATTTTTAAATATTTCTAAATGTGTATACTATAAATGTTTTATAACAGATTTTATACTAATAGTGTTTTAATGAATATAATAAAAAAGCGTAAGAAATATTGCTATCAAAAATAAAACAGATCATTTATTATCATTCTCATAATTGAAAGAACTTTGCAATTTTAGTTTTTATGCGATGATTAAACGAAACCAATGGCATGACAGTTCATATGTAGGCCAGAGCTTACAAAGCCCATATCTGTTTTCCTGACCTGGAGGGTGAAGCAGATGTCTCGATTAAGTTGTCAGCCTAAATTGAAAACCATAACGTGTGTTTAATTCCTAAGCATGCTTGATACATAGTTTATCGACCCACTGAAAGGAAGAATTATGCGATAATTCCTCACTGAAATGAACAAGATAGTTTCTAATAAATGAATTTAAAGAAATGAATCTATTTTGGTTTAAGCAAAAGGACTTTTTAACCAATAAAAACATCTAAATGTATGATATTTGGCAAAAGATTAAGAGATTGGTCGGTAAGTTTGAAAATTTTAGGCAAAAAGTAATGCTTTTGAGAATAGTTCACTAAAACTGTTAAGAGAATCTTGGAAGTTATGCGTTATATTTTGATTTAATAATTGGTTTTATACTTATCACAATTATTTTTCTGATTAAAGTACTATGATTAAGTGCTAATGCTTATATATTCATATGTCTTTTAAAGTGTGACTTTCTCACAAGAAATAAGAATAAACGAACTCATCAGCTTTATGATACGTTGGTTGGTTGGTTTTAATAGCGCAAGGTCCAAATAAGTACAAGCTGCGCCTTGTGATACGAGTGAAGAACATATTTGAATTATTTGTTCAGTTTCTAAGGGCAAATATTTGAAAATAGAAAATAAAGATCACGGTATACATTTGCAATATTTTTAGAGATTTCGAGTGATTAATTTTCGTAAATATAATGTATGCATTATATTATATATACATTTAGATGCATTACCTTAACGCCTCTTGTGGTGTTCAGTATTAGATCCATTCAAAACTTTGTAATGGATAAAAATACATCATACAAATTGAACGCATTAAATATATATAATTTTAATTGAGGACAAAGTACATTTCAAATGTCAAGGAATTCGAAAAGCTATTTTGAAGAAGGTGCAAGAATTTGTGTTTCCAATCATTAAGAAAATTTAATTGAACAGTTTTAACTGGTAGAAATTGTTGATAAAAATAATTTTTAATTTTAAATATAAGTTATTCTATAGGAGTAATCATTGAATAAATATTGAAATTTTTTTTTTTTAAAGAATACTAAAGTTTAAAGATGCTAAAATGTGATTCCATTTTCTCCAAATTCTGTAAAATAAGATTTTATTTTTCCTTCATTTGAAATTGAAGTAGAATACTCTATAAGGTAAACAAGAAAGTTCTCGCCGTTTCCGAGTTGCCATTGATAAAGTGAGAATAAATATGCAAATTAGTGCATGACGTGGTTAAAATACTGGTCAATAGAGAGTAAGAATATCATATGTTTTAAAAATAAGTCTACTGCACCCATTGATCAATCGTAATTTGTATAGTAGCGAACAGAAATGGATGTTATTATTGCACCAGCCTTCTTATCTATACCTAGACTTCAGTTTGGCCCTACGTGTTAAAATCAGTCGGGTGGAGTCTTTGTGATTTTGAAGCAGGGATTAAGCAAAACATTCCCAATGGTTGGCCGGTCATCTCAAGAGGTATCATTTCATTTGGAGAACATTGCGATCATGACATATTTAATGTGCCCCAGGCGGTTTTAGCTAACTCGACGTATCTTCGGTTAAGTCATGATTGGAACTCACTATTTACTAATTACAAGAACGATGCTTTAACTAATTAGGGCCCCGTAGCCACAGAGAAATCTATTTGTCGAAGGAACTTTTTACTGTTGCTTGCTTTCTGACTTCAAAATAGGCTTATTATCTATTGCATCAAGTCACTGAATTGGTTTCACTAATTCAAGTCGAGATATTTGTCCCTCTGAGATGAAGTTTGTGGACTAGCCATCAAGTGATTGACTATGAGCTGCTACAACAGGCTAAACGGTCACTCTGGACCTGTACTGGCAGCAATTGGATGGCGTGCAACAGGCATTGCAACAGAAGGAACCAGCACTGGTCAATCCCAAGGGTGTATTGTTCTTAGCCGATAACGCTAGGTCACATGTGGCGCGGGTAGGCAGGAATACCATACAGCAACTTGGTTAGGTCACTGTGCCATCTTCTTAACTCATCTGATCTCACACCATCGGATTGCCACTTCTTTCATTACTTGGACCATCATCTTCCTGGAAAATCCTTCACTGTTGAAAAAGAATTGCACCGAGTTCTCATGGACTTATTTACGTCCAAAACCCAGGAGTTTTACTACAAAGGTTTTACACAACTGGAGACACGTTGGTAGAAGGTGCTGAATGCCGATGATGATTACTTGGAGGACTAACAATAACCTGCACTTTCTGTAGATCATGTTCTTTTGGGTCATTTAAAACGGCAAGAATTTTCTTGTTTACTTCGGATTAAAAGTAATAATTTGAAGATAAGAGTATATGAAACTAAATTTTGCCGCATACATTTGTTATGACCACCTTTCATATCTAAAAAATAAAAGAATCTAAAAATAGGCATATTTTTTAGCAAGTTTTTCATCTTTAAATTAGTATTTTTTTTATAAGAAAAGTATTATTTTAAAAAAAGACGATATATAAAACTGTATTAAAAACAAGTAAATATGTATTTCATTTTTAAATGAAACTGTTATTGTGCACTGCTGTAAAACTTTAATTTTACCCGATGATAACAAAAGTATTCGACTGCCACGCAATTCGTTCATACCAGCACAAAATCAATAATTGCTTTATACTTACATGTGTGTGCGTGAGTTAAGCGAAAGTTAACGAATTCTTTCATTACACGGGTAATTAATTCGCAAGTAATAATTTTATTTTTCAAAAGAGCATGTTCACAATGATAAAAACAAAAGTCCAGACGAAGTTACAATTCATTTCCTTTCCCACTTTCTGAAAATGGAAAAAAATACTTGAGCTACTCGAAAAAAATTTATAAGATTAGAAAATTTAATTAGAAACGAAAAAGCTATTATCAGACTATAAAATAATTTCATTAAAAAAGTATTTGTAATGATAAATGATTATTCAATTTTCTAAATGTTTTATCTGATTATGAAATAAAACTTGATTGTTAATTTACTACATTTTTTAATACTCTAGCTGATTTCGGTGTAGAGAAATCGGGTAATATTTTCAGAAAAAATTATTCAACTATATATATATATATATATATATATATATATATATATATATATATATATATATATATATATATATATATAGCTTCTTGTCAGGTTCCTTCACTTGTGATACATGAAAACACAATTTTGCATATTGTCCTTAGAATATCCTTTGCTATAAATTTGCGTTATCAATATTCTTTCGAATATTGTTACTTTAATGAACAATTGGAAATTAATTGTTCATCGGATGTAAGAAAAATTAGGATTTATATCGCTTAAAAGTATTGCTCGACCTTGAAGTATAAATATAGATATATTCACTCCCATTTCCAAAGTTCAGTCCGCAGAGATTGGTTGGCTTATCGTTAAGTCTTATTATCTTTTTTATTATTAAATCTTATCGCTTTTTTTGTACACGAGATATCGTTAGATAGTCTATAGTAATATTAATTTTCAGAAACAAATTTCAATTCAACAAAGCTATAAAGTTATGTAAGTAGGTATTTAAATAACATAACAACCAATCAGTTTTGTATACAAAAGAGGCTACTAGTATAAGAAGCTTGAGCTGTTCAAGATTACAAGAATTGAATGTAAATTCGGATAAAAAGAATTGAGAATTTTGTCAAGATTGTCTTACTCACAAACGTATTTCTAAGACTTTTGAAAAGTTTGAGCGCTTGTTTGCTGTCAAATGTATTGAATCACTATAATCAATTACACACGTTGCACGATTCTTTGGAATTCATCCTTCCATTATTTCCCGATTAAGAAACACAATTCTAAACAAATAAAATAATTGTGAAAATATCTATGTCAAGTAGCCAAAGAATTTTATGATTCTTATGAAATATTAACATAGTACTAATGTTATCAATCGATATCTCCACATTCTGAAACAGTGACATCTACTGTTGTTGCAGATATTGCTGAGATCAAATTTACCACGATTTTCCATGGAAGGCTAGACAGAAATATACAATCGGAAACCATGAATCTTTATCTACTTCAGAGGGTATTGTTGATGCAGTTGTCCTATTTTGGACCTTGCGCCACAAACCTAAACCAACTGCTCCAGATGGAAACAATAATAACGTCATCAAGATGTCAATTAGACTGTGTCCGTATAGATAAAATTTTAAATCACAAATTAATTGAGATTTTCCCTGGGATCCAGGCAATCTGTCTCAAAACAATACTTCAAATAAAAAAATTATTAATTTAAAAACGGATGTGGCAAGGTTTTTATAGCGATTTTGGGGCAATATCACGCAGTCCTGCAATTATATAATGGATCTCTATTAATTGTATGACATCAGAATAAAATCCTAAACTCCAATGTAAGGATGTAAGCTACATTCTGATTTTATTTTAATGGATGTGGTTATATGCGTCTCTAGCCAGCTTTTGTCATTGATATCTATCCATCTATTAAACAGTGATAGACGCTAAAATTCTGAAATTGATACTTAAAACATTTCAGTATCTATCCTTTAATTTTTTTGTATGATATGTCATTTATTTTATGGCAAGTCTTTGTTACAAGAGCTGAAGATGAACGGCAAGTAGTCTGGTTTTGAAATCACTATTTTGTGAGTTCGATTTGTAGAGGTTCGGTATCCATTTTGTATGGTTTTTTTCGAAATTTTAAGGCTTAAAAACTGTAGACATAGAATCGATGTAATCGTAGGGAAACAACCTAAATATTGAGAATTTTTACTGGTGTTTTACTTAATTTCAGCTGAGAACCGTAAGAAATGTTTTAGCATTTAAAATTTTTTCAATAAAAAATACAGTACCACAGATTAGTCAAATACAATTATCTTAATCATTCGGAAAAATTTGTTGTGGCTTATCCCCCTCCTGACTGACAGCAACAGTAAACCAAGTCCATGAGCACGAACACCTTCAAGCAATGGAGCACAGCCTCAGGGCTCGAGAACAACTGGCATTTATTTAAGCTAATGCAGGCTAAAATGAGGACAGGTGCGGTTTGAGTCACCCTGTATTTTGGACACAGGAGATAATTTTTGTTTTCCGTTGTACAATTCGAAATTTTGAAATAATCAAATGACTTTGAAGAACTTTCAGTTCTTTTCAAAAGTAATTTTTAATTCAAATTAAAAAAAAATTAAGTCAAAAGTTTTCTTATTTAATTAGTAACATGAATAATTACGCCCTTTATTTATAAAACAATAATTACACTTGTAAATGTATAAAAGTTTTCCTTTGGCAACTTTAATAAAACATATCGCAATGAAGACCACGTATCAAAATTAATCACAATTTGTAATTAATATTAGAGGCATTTGTTGTTTTAGGCATTATAATGTAATATTTTCTATTGTGATAAATTACAGCTATATCAGACAAAATTACTTTTAATGAGCTTTCTAAGAGATATGGGTTCCATAGTATAAAATTCGAGGAAGAATTATGTTTATTTCCACAAGAATAAAAATCAAAGAAACTTAATTTTATCAATAAAAAATTGTAAGAATTTTTGGGAATGAATATGCTGATGGTGTTTAATAAATGTTGGATATTTTTCAACGATTAAAATTGAAAATTTTAAAGTAATCATTTGATTTTAATCAGTGCAGTTGTAAATTTATACAGGTTAGACCACGGTAATTTGCTGATTTGGGAAGGGAGTAAAAAAAAAAAAAAATTAATATTCAGAAACTTGCACTTTTATTTTTATCAAATTGGACAATAATGTAAGTTTCTAACTACATGATTTTAAACAGTGTATCTGGCAAATAACTATTTTCACAATTCACACAGTGCTCAGACGTTTTCAAAAATTCTCATGAATGCTTTCTATAATATGTCCTGATATTCTTGCTATTTCCAACTCCATACTGTTCTGTAGGTCTTCCAGGGTGTTGGGACGGTTACAATACACTTTCGACTTCAGGTAACTCCAAAGAAAAAAAAATCGCATGAGGCTAAGTCTTTAGAGCGTCCGGACCAGTTGAGATTCCCATCCAAGAGGTAAGCCATCCAGGAAACATTTGCCTCAAAACATTCATGATAATACTCGTTGTGTGTGCAATAGCACTATCTTGTTGAAACCAGATACCCTATAATTGCACTGTCTCCAAAGCTGTCGAGAAAAACTTTCGCAGCCTAGTTAATTAACAAAGAGAATTCACTGCTACAGCTCGACGATTTTCCTGGAATAAGTAGGGGGCAATAAGGTCTATTTGGCAGGAGTCTCCGGTGAATTTTTCTGGGATTCGTTTCACTACTATGCTAACGGGGGTCGTGGCTTCCAGTGGAAACATATGCATAATTTTCGAAGAAAAATGGCAAAAAATAGCGATATTTAATATTTATTTAGCTAAATTCAAAACCCTGTGTTGCACTATGTAATGGGAATGCGATCTCAAGAATTGACCTACTAAAAACAAACTGAATGAGCTGTGAAAGTTTTGAAAATTTCCTTTAGTTGCGAAATTGTTGAATTTTAAGTTTGAGACTTCTTTCTAAGGCATTTATTATCAGTGATACATATTGGGGAAAGCGTAAACACATATGCGATAACCGAGAAAAATAAAAAAATACATATATAAACACTGATATTTTTAAAAAAAATTAAGTTATAGGAGTGTATAGAAATGCAAATATTATATAGTTAAATATTATTTTTCTACTCTCAAGAAGTTATGCATAGATCATGCATTTCTATACTCGAGAAAAATTTTGAGAGGAAGGTCATCTTATTTAAATAAATAACATTGCTATATAATCATATAACATTGCTATACATCTATATCTTCAGTGAGTTCAGATCACCATTAAAAAACCTAAAGGATTTAATTAAATAAAAAATATGCTTTTAACATTTAAAAATTCTAACACAAGTGATGTAAAAATAAGTAACCATAGCAAATTTCGTAGTGAGATTATGTTAAATTTCTCTTGAGATTTTATACTGTAAAAAAGTGTCCAGGCAACTTCCTCATTAGTATCATAAGGCGAAGTGTTTTTTAAAGATGCTTTTTAAGACTTATTTATGAGCAAAATTTTAACAAAGAATATTAACTTTAAGAATTCGATATGCTAATAGCGCTAGAATTATGTAATTTAGATTCGTGAAGATGACATAAAATTGTAGATCGTAGCAAATGGCTTCGTAAAAAATGCAGCTTAAATTTCATAAGAAGAAACATTAGATAATTTATTATATGAGTGAAAGTTAAAATACTTATGCAAATAAAATTCAATTATGAAACATGCTGCTTTGAAAAAGAACTTGTGTATCACATCTACTGAATATTTAAGCTTTTGAAACGTGAAAGGAAGAATATTCAGCCAGAATAAAAAATATATTTATTATAATTTTCAGTATACAAAATGTTTAATATGTTTGTCTTCACAGGAAACATGATTCAGATAATCACATTTAACTATTTAGGGTCACTTATTTCAGCATTATTTTGCCTTTTCTCACTGAATTTAGAAAAACGAATTATCCGCAAGTCACGTAGTTTAACTCATTAATTTTACTTCTTTTTAAATATAGGAATTCTTTTTGTAAGTTATAAAAGCATTAATTCTACAATGACCGTGTAATTGTATCAACAGTCGTTCACTATAATGATAATCTATCCATATACATAGTTATCAGCAATTTACGAATTTTTCTACAATGATTCTCCATTTTAATCGTACACAATAAAACTTCACTTTTAATTATTTTATTCTGTTTCATATTTGAACTGAAAGAGCTGTGAAATATTTCATATTGATCCTAAGGAATTTTTGAAAAAAGAAATTAACTTTTTAATAATTCCCCAATTAATTACCTATTTTTTCTCTTTTGATCACTTAATCTTGGCATATTTTTCATGTTAAGAGCTCTGATGTAATAAAGTATCAGTATTTATATAAACTATGAAACATGCTGTGATAATCTTATTATTTGTTATTTTGTTAGATTATAGGGTTTATTCTAGTAAGAATTCTTTGCAAATATCATTTAAAGTAAATAAATATGATGAGAGATCTTTCAAATATATTATTAGGACAGAGAAAGTGGCAAAAATCAGACGTTGAAAACGTAAAAGTATTTTGAAAATAGAAGCAATGACATCTTTTAATGTTAAGTCATTTTAACATAGTAATTATCAACGCACATTTATATTGATATACTGATTTAATTAAAAATGACCTCTGGATAGTCACAAGTAGTCCAGGATGTGTTGAGGAGAAGCCTGCTCTGTTTTACATTTAGTACAGACATCAAAAAATTTCTTACTTTTGAGATTTTTTTCGGCTTTTTGCCAATCTGGAAATAACGGTATAAGAAACTCTGTCACAATTGGGAAGGAGGTATAAAGACCCAGGCTCTTTGCCTGAGTACTAGTGATGGCAGAGAAGTATCGACAAGACGGTGTTCCTGCCGTGACTAATGCCACCGATGACCCGGAGGGCTATGCCGGCAGTAGCTTGCTAAAGGTAGTGTCTCCCAAGACTTGGAAAAAAACTTGCCTGACGAAAAAGAACACCAACCCAAGCGAAGACAGACTTCTACCATTATGGAACTCAAATCCTCGGATCAACAGAAGCTGCTTCTCTCTTCCTAATGATTTCATGTTTAACGTAAAATCAAAGAGTATATGAACCTATTCAAGAACATAGCTATTTGTATGGGGTTTAGTTTGTTTTCATTCAAAGGTCGTTTTTTGTCGGTGAGGGCTAATTAGATTAGAATCTATTAGTTAGTTTATCAAATTTTATACTTCGAGGATCTTTTCAGCCTAAATATTGATGTCTTAAAAAATAAAAAATTAGATTTATTCACACAAAAAGTTTGAAAATAGTTTAATAATAAATATTAGTGTACTAAATAAATATAAAGCAGTGTTTTCTAGATTCTATTAAAATATATTCATATTAGCTATATTTATTATTTAATTACTTTCTATTAATTGATTCTAATCTTGCAAATTTTGATGCTTTTATAATTTTCTTTTCTATTGAGAAAACTACTGATGTTTTGCTTTTTCAAATAAATTTCATAGAAATCATCGAAAATATAATCCGTGTATTAAAATTTTGTATTGCATGGGAAAGGTATTTTCCTAAATGTAATTGCATAACGCTGTAAAGGTTTTATTTAATATTAAATTTGAATTGAAATGCCGAGGATAATTTAAAAATAATGAGACTTCATTTGATGGGTCTAATTGAACAAAATTGCTGTACATTTCTGAAATATCAATCTCAAATTGCTTTCTGAAGTTTCTTATACTTTTCTAGTTTTCACAATATTTCAAGGAATGATACTTGTAAACCATTTCTATCATAAAGAATACTTGTAAGCTTATTCTATCGAATAGAATACTTATGTGTGTAAACCTGTTCTACCTATTCTTATTGCTTAGTTTTTTCCATTCAAACTGACAGATAGTCCAACATATAAACAAATACATGTAATAAAGTATGGGAAATTCTTAAACGGAAGTAACAAAGGGGGAATGATAATAATAAAACAAAATATTTGATTTAAATTTTAATTTTTATATTCATTTTCTTTGTATGCCGGATTTTCAGGGTCTTATGCAGTAAAATGTAATTGCCGACAAAAAATTGATAATAAAGAAATGTGTAAATTTAATTTTGTAACAAGGAAAAATATTCAATATATTGTCCATTTTATGATTACTTTTTTGCTCACAAAATTAGACATCAGTGGTGTTATTTTCCTGCACATTATTTAGGTTGAAAGAAGTAAATAAACGAGTTCTAAAAAGTAAATACGTAACTCTATGACAAAGTGTCTTAAGCAGTAAGCTGTCTTAATTCGTCATTTAGGCTTTTATTACGTCAGAAACTCATTTATATTCCTAAACTACATTGACTTTGAGGTTTAAGTCATCGTATTTTCTTCTTATCGCTTAGTTTTTTTCAGTAATTTTTATGAGCACACCAATAAGAATACGAATGGGCTAATTGTAAGAAAGAGAGAGAGAGAGAGAGAGAGAGCGCCAGGAACATATCAGAGTAGAATTATTTCCTTTTCATTCAGTTACTCAACCATTAGTGAAAGCGCCTTTAATTGAAAGCAAGAAAATTCTAACCCTTGAGATTATTTCACAACAAAACAATTTTTTATAATATTACTTCTTATCAAATATGCTTATTATTCAGAATAATTAAACATCTTTCCCGCAATATTTTTCAAATATTTATCGAAAAATATGTAAGAAACAAGTAAATAAATAATATAAGTGACACCATATTAAGATTTTTCTAAATAAAGTCTCATTATAAATTTTGATATTTTTTTTAATCTGACGTAATTAATTCTGTATGAAAATATACTGAAATATTTGATGAATGGTACATTTTTAAATATTAGAATCTGTAAAGTTTTAAAAATATTTCCGTTAAAATAAAGGACTGATTATATACAAACAAACATATTGATTTTATGTATCAAAAATAAATTTTCTAAACTGGAAAAATTGATTGGATTAAATGACAGGTCTTCCATTTTTTAAGCAAATTTATGTAAAAAAATTTTAAGAAGGGAATTTTGGATCAAAATAATAATTTAAACAATTAAAAATTCATAATTAAAATTGTGTTCTAGACATTTATTATGAAGAATGTGATACGTATACTGGTTGCAAAGTATCAACATTTCTCTGATTTATTAAACATTAAAAGGGTATGAAAATAAAAAATTAATGAAAATTAAAAATAAAATTATGAATTGTAGAATGAAGTGTTCATAAAGAGCCCTCAAAAACAAATTGAAGTAATAGTCAAAGAAGAATGTTATAAAAAAGGGAAAAGTTCTCTTATAAATCACTATCCATCTAATACGAAAGAAAAAAATAATAATAATTAAAAAAAAAGTAAATAAATAAAAATAAAAATAATACATGTTCTTTAAGTTCCGATGGCTGACATAAAATAAATGCAAAGGCAACTGTAACAAAGGAGATGAAATTCATTAGGAAAGAAAAAAAAGTACAAATAATTAAATCTACAAAATTCATACTAATTTGCCACTATTATAAATACCAGGAATTTTTGACTTAGTTAAATTTTTTATGTAATTTTTTTCTCAAAAATTATATAATTTGCGAACAATTAGCGAATCTTATATGATTTTTACAAATCCATGTGTTATAATTTTCTATATCTTTATCGAAGAATATGATTTATAACGCAATTACATTTTGTTTGACTGTCAACAAAATTTAAAAATAATTAACAGTAGAATGTACAACATTTGTCCTACCTTTTATGATTATAAAGTTTTATTGTATAACATCAGACGTGAAATTACTTCTCAATTGACAGTTGTGTATTTAGAGTCTATATAGGTGTTTTTTGCTTAGCTTTAACAAAAAATTTTCTTTTAAGTAGTATGTGAAAAATTTCGCACTTAAACAGTAGATATAAATTTATTTAATATATTTAGGAGTTAATTGTAAAGACTATTTATAAGAAGCTAAAATTATAACCAGGATTATTCTACTATAATGCAGATTTTGACAATAAATGTTATAGCTTTTAATTTATAGGGAAGCTCATTCTACAGTAGAGCTGTCATTGATAGCAAGCTTTATAATTGTTAACTGATAGCCAAGATTATTCTACAGTAGAATCATCAAAGACAATAACGATTGCATTACATAAAAAATTATGAAAATAAACGGAACTTATTTGAATGTTGCAGGTAATAATTATATACACAAAAGTTTGCCAAGTCACTTTCCTTTCTCTTAGGTTCTTTTTTTAGATTATCTCTCGTAAAAAAGACTTGAAGTGGCGCCTCATTTTATGGAGTCGATAAAGAAGTTACTTGCGTTTTTATACGATCGAAGAATGTTTTATTAACCAATCACATAAGAATGGCTGCATTTTACTCTAGCAGAAGTTTATACAATTTATCATAATCGGATTAAAGTGTGAAAAGATTGTTTTCAATTATATCAAACATACTTGTTTTACCGTCAAATATCTGACATATGAGGTACTTGAAGAGATTTCAGTTGTTTAAACTGTAAGGAAATTCATGGCAGATTTTATTAGAAAATGCTTTGTGCAATTCATATACTCTTTTCTTTTATTAGCACACAAAAATATATGGTAGTCCTAAAATTATTTACAGCCATGAAATGGTGACTGATATTATTTGAGTTTTATCTCAGTTTTTGCTTTTTATTCAAAATTTTGTATATGCTCTTTTCATATAATGTTTTGAGTTAACTTTTAAGTAGTGTATCGTTAGTCCACTAGTTGTTGAACTGAAAGGCAAATAAATAACCATTCAAATTCTTGCTGAATGGACCACAGATTGTAAAGTAATTTTTAAGATGTTTTAGGACATTAATATAACATTTATGGAGATCTCTAGTATTTATTTTAATTAAATCCTTACTTGGGATAATTAATATTTTATTATTCATTTCATGAATTTAATGTAAGATTGCATTATTTTCAATATATTTTCATGTTATCTTTAATTTTAAAAAGAAACAGTTTTTAAAAGTGGATGGTGGAAAGTTAAGAGTATTTATGGATTATTTCTTTGTCATTATAGCAAGATACAATGCTGAAAATACTATACATTTAAATATTTTGTTGTTTAGCTTTAAACAAAAATCACTGTTAAAGGAAATTACTATTATTTTCATCAGAATTCGATTTTGTTCAAAATTTAAAGTGATCAATTTGAATGTTATAATATTAAAAAGTAATATGATATTAATTAATGTTTGCAAAATAATAACACATTTCGTTTTATAGCATCGATGCCCGGTGGAGTAGAGTTAGCGACTCGTGTTCCTAAGGCACATGTCCGGGGCTCGATCCTTCGGTAAGGAATTCAGTCTTTCATACTTTTAGTGGGTCTCACAATGCTAAGCATGCTATCGAATTAAAAACTGGTGTTTTCGGGTTAGGTTTGTTACCTAATTGGGACGTATGTTACTCACCCAGGGTTCTCATTCATGAATGAACAGATATGGGCATTGTGTGTGTTGACCCTCCTTTCCCCTAAATTTTACGTTTATAATATCCTTTTTTTTCCCGTAGAAATACTGCCGAACTTTGCAATAGTAGTTGTGTTAATATATAAAGATGAAATTATATTATAATGAAGTAACAGAATTTTTGTTAAAAAAATTTAAGTTATGTTAATAATAAAAGTTATTATTTTCAGTTTTGTTGTTGTTACTTATGAAACTTGGACAAGCCAAGTTCTCTAGCCGATGGCTAAGCGAAATTAAGTCAGAAGGGGGTGTTTTCTTTGAATCAGATCACCACGAAGGTGAAAGTACGTCTTTGCTCTAAGACTCCTCCGATAGATGTCACCACCAGTGGTTTCACTCCCACAATTTTGATCTGGACGGGGAGGAAATTTTCCCCAAATTTAACGAGAAATATATCAAAGTACTCGGTGGGTCTTTGGTGGCTTTGGAAATTGGAAACAAAAATATAATATTTTCAGTTGTGGAACAGCATATCAAAATTTGTAAATGATATATATATTATTATTATTTTACAATTATTTGTAATCATACCTGTTTCAATTTGTCTCCTTCTTTTATGTGTATGTATGTTTAATCAAATCAAATACTCTAAGTGAATTTATAGTACTATTGATTTTAGATGTATAAATATTAATGCATGTAAAAAATCGGGGTCTTTAAATAAGTATAACATTTAAAGACCCAGAAAACAGAAAAAGTGTAACTTCTGTAACTTCGAATGCGGGAACTCTGAATACACATTATGACATTCAGGCTCAGGTGAATCTCATAAAGCTTATGTATATTCTGTGGCAATGATATCAAAGCTTTTTCCATTTTGTAAACATCTTAAAATTTTAAAAGGTACATTTTTCCTCTGAAGCATCTATTGCGTATAGCCTATCTTATAGAAGGAAAAATGCAGTATATTTCAGTGTAGCTTTTCGATATTGCTGTTTAGAAACGCCTTTCTTGTCATCAAGTGTCCGTATGCTAAAGTTCTAGAATAAAGGCAGAATAATTTCATTGTAGAATAATTTTGCTATCAACATATGTTAAACTATAGACTCGGTTAATGTGTCACTTGAAATTTTTGACTAAAATACGAATGCTTCTCTCAGTATTTTATATACTGATTTGTTTCCAAAAACACAGCTTTTTCAATGCACATAAATTTTTTTAATAACTCTTTCTCTTGCCATATTCTCTTCGATTTTACCTTTTAATACTTACAAATTTTGTTTTAATGCATAAAATTGCATTTGACTCTATATGACGAATATTTTCTTTAATTAAGTTTACTGCTTCTTTATGCAAATTAGGTAGCTAGCTAAGAGTTTTGTAGGAATCGAACATTTTTAAATTTCAAGAGCAACTCACAAATACCACAAACCAAATTTCGGACCAGCTCATTCATATAATAATTATTCACTTTTAAATAATTATTTTTCAAATTTTCAAATGTTTAGTAATATTGCTTCCAAAACTGAACACGTTGAAAATAGAGCAGAAGAAAAAGCAAAATTAAAAAGATGACAAAGCATCCCTTTTACGGTTAGTTTAAATCAGCAAGGACGATTTAATTATTTTCTTTTTGTTACACCTTTTTTCACTGCATTTTTTACAAAAACAATTCAAAAATCTTAAATAATATAAGATTATTAATACATATGGTTATAAGAAGAGCAAAATTAAGTAGTTTTAATGAAGTATAATACATATATCTAGTTTACCTCATTTAATCCTTTTTAGAAATCATTGTCGCTTAAAATATTATGAAATTATTTTTACTTTCGAGTATTTAAGCGGCTCTTCTGACCTATACTTCATTTTTAGAACATCAGTATATTTTTATTTTATGTTTTACCAAATTCTCTTAAAGTTTTTTAAAGTTGATAACTTTTTAAAACTTATCTCATACCTTAAAAATAAATTCTAAGAGACAATACTTTGAGATTTTAGGCTGAAATTTGTAAAAATCACTAATTTTCTACAGATTAATATTTTTAATGACAAATTAAATCTTTAATTAAACTTTTTGAAATAATTATATAATAAATAATATATAATTTTGAATAATATTAGTTTATTATATAATAATTATATAATAAACTAATATTATTCAAAATTAATTACATCAACACTGGATTTTTTTTAGTATTGTGTAATAAGAAAAAAAATTTAGCACAAGTTCCTTGTGATAAATAAATTAGATTAATATATATTCGCTTTGCATAAAAAGAATAAAATTCTCAAACAATTTCAAGGTATTTTCCTTAATTATTCCGGAAATTATTAATAATTTTTGCTATAAATCATTTTAATGAAAACTTCGAAAGCATAAAAATGGAGAAACTAAAAAGTAAAATAATTAATAAAGATGATAAAAACTAAGTAATTAGTTTTAAGAAGAAACCGTACAAGAAACATGCTTTAGTGAAGGAGTTATTAAAATAGTCATAAATTTTAAACCATAACTCATTAAATTACTTGGCTTCAATTATGAAAATAATTTAAAGTTTTAAGCATTCTTTGGCAACAGAAAAGTTAATAATTGAAAATTAAGAATAATAATTCTTTAAATTTATGGCATAGTTATTTTAAACCTTTAGCGATAAATATTAGTTTTTAATAAGCAAGAAGTATTGTTAAGCATTTTGTAAGAACATTAATTAGATAATAAATAGCTAGGTATATAATTATATATTTTTTTAAGTTTTTATTATATTAAAGATTTTAAAAAAAGGCACTAAATCTTTCCTTTAACACTAAAAATTCAATTATTTTTCTTTACAAAAGGATAAAAGATAATAGTTTTTTCGATAAGGTATAAAAGAAGTTATTACAATAAGGTATAAAAGATAATAGTTATTTTCTCAGAAAGTATATATGTATATATATATATATATATATATATATATATATATATTTTAGAATAGTTATTATCTTTGTATCTGCTTTGGTTGTTGAAAATGATTTATTACTGAAATTTAAAGATTTACGAGTGATAAATCATATCTAAACTCATTGTAAACTTCCGAATCTCTCACAATGTATTGCACATAATAATCCATTTTCTAAGTGCGTCGTTTTCGTAATTGGTAAACAGTTGTTTCGATATTGATCTAGGCGGAAACCATAATGATAATATGCCATTAATATTATCGTTTTCTGCGGTTCCTCTTCTGGTTCGGTGTAGAATAAGGTACTCCTTGGCTTGGCGAAACATTTGGCGATAAAATTTAATTTCTGATAACTCTGGTAACCTTATCTTACTTTTGTTTTTGTATAGAGGCAGCGGCTATTTTGTTAGTCGCATCTTGGCGTCAAAAATCTGCAAAAAATCAAGAGGTACCCTTTTGTAAATTTTTACCTCCTATCTAGTGTGATGTGAAGGTTTAGAATAAAATGGGGAAACTGAATATCAACTTTGCTGCTCGGTTGTAACTCAAATCTAATACTGATTGAGTTACTTACAATGTAAATTTTTCAGCTTTTTTTTTCAAATACAAAAATTTAGTTTCTAAATTTAATTTAAAAAATATATATTTAAATAAATCAAATGTGTGTATATATATATATATATATATATATATATATATATATATATATATATATATATATATATATATATATATATATATATATATATATATATATATATATATGTATGTATATATTATATATATATATAAAGTGTAGTTAACACCATCATTTATTCTCGGCCTAAATTATTTATAACTGGGAATTCCGTCTCAGTTATAAATAATCTAGGCCTCTGTTATTGCGTCTATAGGACACTGTTAGGGACCAAACAAAAGTTTGTAAAATCGGGAGTTTTGGCAAATTAGAGGTTCGTAAAAACTAGTGTCTGCCGCATCTCCAGTCAATCTTAAGTCGTTATTGAAGCAAAGAATCTTACATTTCATGGGATCTTTATGTTTGACAAATTCTTAAGTTTTATTTTGGCATAAAACATGCATAAGAATCTTCCTGTCCATTTTGTTCAGAATTTGCGTAACTTACCTTGAGAGATAACTTAACAATAGCTCATCTCTACAAAATGAATAGAATTAATTATAAGAGATTCGCACAAATATATGAAAACTTAATTATATTTTGTAAAAACTTGTAGATAATAAATATTTTATTTGAAAATTCTCATGACTGTTTTTTAAGCATTTTTAAATCATATTTTTATGCAAAGTGATCCTGCAAAGCTTGTCCTTATATCGCCAAACCAAATCACACTGAAATGAGATACGAAGCATTTATCAACCAATAAATTCATTGGATATTTCTTTGTTATAGATTGTAATTCCTTTCGAAATTTGGATTTCTCCCTGTTAGACAAAATATTCATTATGCGGACATCTCATATTTCAGCCCAAAGCATATTTCTAATTTAGAATTCATGACCTGGATAGGCAAATAGTTTCAGTGCATCAATTTAAGAAAAGATTATTTCAATTAAGTTATTGTATTTTTTCAGTTACAGTTACCTAATTATGATCATCATTTTTTTCCTGACATTTCTTTCATACTAACTCAGAATAATTTATGTAATACTGCAATTATATAATATAACAAAAACTATGGTTGTCACATAAATAAACTCTTTATAATGAAAAATGTAAATTTTATTAATAAATCATAGCATAATTTCTTGAAAAATATTTAATGAATTAAAAAAAAACTTTTGACTTGCAGTTTACTTTGAAATTAACAAAAGTAGGGCTAGGTTCCTTGGCTAATATTACTGATATATGTACTATATCTGGTTATAAATTTTTAGAAAATTATTATTTAATCTTTCGATTAATATTACAATATAAAATACCAGTGACTATCTTGATTAAAGTAAGCAAAATAAGTTAAAAGCCTACTTCTTTACTATGAAAATAATTTGTACACACACACACACATATATATGTATATGTATGTATGAAATATGGGGGAAATGTGAGGCATCATTCTCTTTATTATGTATTTAAGCCGAATTTGCATTGTACGACATTTGTTAGAGAGATATTGTAGCAAATATTTATGCCAAATATACGAATAATGGTGAGTTGAAAACCAAACTTCATTTTGAACTTTCATGCATTATTAACGACACTAGATGTCAATAGTTGTTATGTATAGTTAGACACAATTGGATTATGTAATGACTTAGTTGAAAACCGGAAACAATGCTGGTTCATGCGATGCATTTTGTTTTATTAGAAACCATTCCCACACAGATATATATATATATATATATATATATATATATATATATATATATATATATATATATAATATATATTATATATATATATTATATATATATATATATATATATATATATATATATATATATATATATATATATATATATTATATATATATATATATATATATATATATATATATATATATATATATATATATATATATATATATATATATATATAAATAATGGAATTATGCGATATTGGTTATTATTAATAATAAGGATTTAAGTGTATAAATAATATTTCATTTTAAAATTATTGGAAACCATTAAATTCCTCTTAAGATTTTTCATAATTTAAAAATAAACTTTGTTATAGTACCTATTTATATTGTTTTCAAGTTTATCTGCCTTTGAGAAAAGCCAAAAGAGTTAAATTTTTTGCAGATTTCAGTCAATTGTCAATATACATTTTGTTCATCAGTTTCATGTTCTCAATTTTTCATGTCGCCAAGTAAAACTTGGAAACGATTATTTTCGTATGTCATATCATCCATTGCACTGAAAATTGTTATTAGCATGAGCAGAATAATGGTTTTTATGAGAAGGATTTTATATTTATACCTTTTAAAAGTTAAAGCAAATTAACCAGTTCCTTAGTATTCCTTCTGTTCCCCTACTTTTCCTTTGTAGGTAATTGATTCCTTATATATTCTATTTGAGATTCCATTGTTTTTAAGTATTAATATGCATTACATTCTGAACAATTTGAAGTCTTCTGAATAATCACTACACTCAACAATCAATTTCGTTTGATTTAAGAAATATTTTCTTGTAAAAATAACTATATCAGGTATCATATTTTTGATTTCTATAACATGCTAGATATTTCAAAAAACATTTAAATATTTTTTTAATAGTGAAAGTTTATTGAGAAAACTACTGAGTTTGACACTATTACTGGTTTTATATTAAACTCAAACTGTTTTATTACTTTATTTTTCCTCATATTTTTAATTAATTCATATAATTGTAAGCTTTTAAGGATTTCTTGTTATAAAAAGTATTTCAAATTTGAAGTAATTTAAGCCACAAACTATCTTGAAAAGAAAACGTTTAGTCTTTTTTCTAATATGCCCATTTTTTGATCATATTTGAGGTAGCAAATTAATGGTGTGACTTTGAAATTTAAAACGCAGCTTTATTAACCTATCAATTTTTTTCTTAAACTTTTGAAAAGGACTGCAATTACTTTTTATCAGGTGGTTGTTAAAGATTCAAGCTATTTAAGAAATAGGAAATGAGATGGCTTGTTATGATGAGTGCCTAAAAAGTGCATAAGGTAATTTTTAACCACAAAATAATTAAGAATAATTCTCGTCAAGATCATGATTTTTCAAGGAATTATACTCATAATGTCCAAAAATGTCCAAAACGCTTCAAGTATAAATATTCAAAAAATGAAACAACTGTATAGTAACAAAAATCATTGTTCAATTAGTAAA